>AYLM01003075.1:0-10885 GCA_001625345.1 Cairneyella variabilis
CTGAAGGAGGGGGAGAAGCGCTGACGATATAGCTGGATGGCGGCTCACATGATATAGCGGGGAGATAGGGTAGGGCCCCTAACAATTATAACTCTTAAGATCCTTCTTACTAAGAGTTAATACTCTTAACTATAGTACAACTAGAGGTAACTATATCCTAAGTAAGATAGGTGAGTAGAGGTGAGGCAGTGGAGAGTAGATAATGAAGGCTAGCGAGGATATGTGATAGTAGTGAGGTAAAGCGAGAGTAAAGCAGGGAAGTATCCTGTGCACAGTGGCTTGGCGCACACGCAAAGTGAGGTGAGCATTAGCGCGAAACAACAAGACTGCAGAGATATCTCACGTTGTTCTATTGAAACCCATGATCAAACAACAATTCCCCAGCTACCAACGAAAACACTATCCGCCAGCGTAACTAGTAACTTCTAAGGCAGCTTTATCCTATATACACCAACCCATTAACATCAGCTTACACAACTTTCACCACCAACTCCCCCTCATCAACAACCGCCAAGGAAGTCGAATCCTACATACAAATCAGAACCATCAAAAAGCAGAACCATGAAAAATCAAGACTGACGAAACTCAATACCATCCACTCTCAGCAATTCTCCTTTCCACATACCCTGCTCTTCAATACTAGGACTCATCAATAAACACTAACACCCGAAAGCACCGACGCGAAATAAAAAAACCCCTTAAGCCTAGTACCGGAAATAGGCAAGAAAGGACAATCTTACATGTTACTCAGCCCCCAAACCTCATCATCCCCCGGCTCCCCACCATACCACACGAAATCATCCCTCTTGTCGGTCTTCTGTACCTCCAACTTCAATTTCTCCACAAACACCACTTTCACGTGCCCATGCCAAACATCCTCTTTCTTTTCTGAACCACCCGCCCCATCCGCGACCCTGCCTTGCTTTCTCTCATTAAGCTTTTGTTCCAGCTGTAGACAAAATTGTATTTTGACTTCGCGCTCCGTGTCTTCATCTTCAATCTCCAGTTCAATCCAGCGGAGACTGGACATATTGAGGAGGCCGTCTTTAACCCACGGCTTTTGCACGCTTAATAACCCTCTCTCTATCGTCTCCTCCCTCTCCTCTCTTTCCCCCGAAACCTTTGTCACACTCTCACCCAAACTTTCATTTCCATCCTCGCTCTCAGCCATGAAAGCGGCCTGCTTCCCAGGCCCAACCGCTCCCTTAACGCCCAACCTCAATCCCAAAACTCCTCTCCAAAGCAGGCACAATTCACGCCATTCGGTAATTTCTTTCCCTCCCACACTTCCACTAGTCGTACCCCCACCAATCCCACCTCCAATCTTCGCTATCCCACCAACAGCAATATCCCTCGCCAAAACCTCAACGCCAACATAACGGATAGCATCACTTTGCCAGGGCCTGAGATCGCGCGTGAACTGGCGAGCAGCGTAGACACCGGACCAGAACCAGTTGATGAATGTAAAGGTGTTCTTTTCCCATGGTAAATACCTTGTTTCTTCAAATACTTGGCGACAAGAAACTAATAAACTGGTGGGGATTTTACCCTGGATTCTGGGGAACAAAAACGTCCTAGACCTCGTCGTCTCTAACTCTCTTGACTCTGGAGTATCGTGACTCAGTTCCGAATCTGAGTTTGAAGAGGAAATAGTCGTATGCTGAATTGTTTGATTGGGCGAGGGTGAGAAAAGAGATGACGAGGGGCTTGACATTCCATTCGGCCTCAACATGCTCGTATGGAATTCCTCAGTATCCAGCCCGGAAAGCGTGGATGGTTGGATTAAAGGTGCTAGGTGTGTGTGGTGGATTCGGTGGGAAAGGAGGACGTATTCGTATATTTGCAAGCGGATCTCCAAAGGAATCGTGAGAAAGGTCGAGGGTTTAAAAGGGTCCAATGGGGTTATGGGAGTGGTGATCTCAGGCATCATTTGCGGTGAAGGTGATGGATTACGTGGTATTGGTAGAGGATGCATTGGAAATCCAAAGTTTGGAGGTTCTGAGGAGGGTTTGGTGGGTTCTGAGGACTGGAGAGCTGGAGGACTGAGACGGAGACGGCGCGGAGGGTAGCGTATTGGGATTTAGGTGGGATGGAGAAGTCGGGGAGGGTTCTGGAGGTGACTGAAGCCATGATATGCGAATGAAGATCGCATTCCATAGGGGTAAACCCTGGCAGGGAAGATGTAGATATACCTCCACTTGAAGGAAAGAGCTTCCAGCAGTCACGTGGGGAGGCAATCTAAACGCAGGAGCTAGTCGCTCATCAACCAGAAGACTCGCCACAACTCAGGACACAGAAATGCAAAGATCAGACAGAATTTGAATTAAATGGAAGGGACTCGCGATATTTAAATGCTGATTCACTTCTGAGGCTGACTGTACCTTTTGTGGCAACCTGATAAGTCCTAGCAGGGTAGTACGAAAGAACCAATCTGGATCTCCTTCAGCCGCAGCCACCGTATGCTGGAAAAATCAGCTGGGCCACTCGCCAAACAATCCACCTATCACCAACCACCCAGCTACCACATCGCATTGTTCCACAAAGCCTGTGGCTGCCGTGTCTCTCCAAACTCTTCAATCAGAATCTGGAGAAATGAAGCCACGACAGCCCAAACGGCCTGCAGAAGTGTCTGGATCTTCAATTCGATGGGAACGTGGCATGACCCCAGAAAGTCAGTGTTTCTTTTGATTTGGGAGATGTTGCATGAGGGTAAAGTCGGTGTTGCCGCAATGGTGGGGTCGTTATGCTCAGAAATGGGGGACCAGTTTCCTGAATAAGCTATCGATGTAATCTTACGTGATGTCGCCCCGTTCTTGACCCGCTGTCTAGGCTGACCAATGCCCTGGAATGGGTACCCAATGCCCTAAAGTAAGATATATGGCAGTCGTCGCTGGTCCATATTCAGGTACGAGTGCCCTCATTATACCGTATCGCCGCGTCGTATGGGACTTCTCCACAAGGTATATCCGTTCGCCATCGCACAACCTCGAAATGTCACACAGCACCGCAAATCGTATCATCGTCGCTGCCCAGGCTCGACAATAGCCATACTGGTCCCGAACCTCATAAGGTCGCCGCCTGCTCTCGACTTGCCAGTCATATCCCCCTTCCTCAGCTCCGCAAGCCCAAACTCAACAGGATAATTATTCGGCTTCATCGCACTCGTGATCGCCAGAGAGACACCACCCATATCCTCCATCTCCTCATCCTCCTCATCCTCGTCCTCCTCACTCCCACTCTCCTCCACATTATCCTCCGGCTTCCTCCTCAACCCTGTCCTCACATTCTCAATCCCCTTCTCCCTCTCCTCCGTCGTATAATTACTCTCCGCTTCATTCCTAATATAATCTACCATGCGGCCGCCAAACCAGTCGTGCGCCCAGGCCAAAAACTCATCTTGCTCTTTTCCTCCTCTGATTTGGGTGTGATGTGTAAGGCCTTCCTCAACCCAGTCTTCGACCCGTGGCTCGAGTTTCTTGCGTAGGAGTTGCAGGAGCACGTTTTCTTGCGTGCGGCCGGGGTAGTTTGGTGTTGGGAAGACGACGGTGCGGGATAGGAGGTCGGAGTGGCGGGAGAGGTGGAGGGTGATGGCTTGGGTGTTGCTTGCGAGGATGGAGGCGGAGTTTTGGAGGGAGGACCTGTAGATGGATCAGCGCAGGTTGCAATAGAGCGAGAATAGTAGCTGACCATTGCGGAAGAGGATTGCTGCGCAGAATGTCGCCCTTCAGAGATGCGATGCTGTTGCTCAGCTGTGAGAGTCGCTGGCGCGTCTGCTCTAGAGCCTTGGTGTCTTCCTGACTCAATGTAGCTTGCGCCATGGTAGATACACTGTAATGCGCGACGAGTATATGCGCAGATATATTTCAAGACCACGCGTATTGGAGGCACAAAGATGTCTGGGCCAGTAAGCGCGGGGGTTGTGATTGTTGGATGTTGGTTTGTGTTAGTGATGAGTATTTTTTGTTGTCGGAGGAGCTTGGGCGCCTGGAAATTTTAAGGTTGGGTCGGGGCCAGCATAGGGCCACCATTCCGTGTAGCCGCGGGAACAATACAGTAGCGAACTCAATCTGGCAAAACACCAACAACTTCACTGCAGCCTCCCTCACTCATCAGCCCAATAGCATTCATGTGGTACAAGTGTAATTCCAATTCGACGACATCTCATCTTCATCTTCGTCTTCATAACGCCATCACTACCAGTATCAAAGATATTCTCTCATGCAGAAAATGACCGAGTCGAGTCTGTGCTTCGAGGCAACATCCGCAAAAACCCCAGATTTGTCAGCCATTCTTCCCCTTACCGCCCATGGTGATGTGACGTGACCAGGTGGACTGGTCACCAGGCGGTCTGGGGCTTACCACGCCGCTCGTATTGCTTTTGGCGGCACATTGCAGCTGAAGGAGACGCTGCAAGACGCCGCAAGACACCGCAAGACACAAAAACCAGCTCCCACCGAAGCCGTTGTCATCGCACGACACCCTCTCGGGCCTCAGCATTCCCAGCGCACTGGTTACATCCCGCATCGCACATCCCACATCCCACCGTCTATGTCTGCGTCTGCCCCCATTTCCACGTCAGCCGTGTCTGGCCATGGCAGGTCGACGCGAGCCCCGTTCATCCGCGGTCCCGGGTCATACGGCCTCATTCACACGGACTCACTTGGACTCACTCGGAAGCTGGTCCTCTCCCGAGACCGGTTTCCTTTGCTGGGGCCCGATACCGACATAGGCAATTTGTTCCCGAGTGCACCGTGTCTAGCCTAGCACCAGCGCTCGTGTCGTTTGTCTTTCTTCAGTGCGCCACCGGCCGCCACGCATCTGCCATCGTGCGTCCCTGTCACAGTTCTGCGCTGGGAGAGAAACCCCCAGACGGTGAGGGCGGCAGCACGGCAGCAGGCTTCTGTCCCTGCAGAGCCGGCGTTCCTCACTGCACTCTGCACTGTGCAAGGTCCCATTGTCGACCGATGCAGCAGGCTGTTGCCGATCTCAACGACAATCTCAGCCCTCACGACATTGTCTTCACCACCGAAGCGAGGACCTTAAGCCCCCCGCCTCCCCCCCGAGAACAGCAATACTGGTATTACTGGTATGGCATGGCTTCCGTCGTCCTCTGTCACAATGAGAACTGACAACTGAACGCAGAGAGCTCAATCCGACGGTAAAAGCGGGCGCAGGGCTTCTCACCCGCGTGAAGCAGGCTGCCCGGCTGTGTCTCGCTCACCGCCAAATGGGGCGCATCACCGTGCTGCTCGGGCACAGGTGAAAATCACGAGAGATATCTTGGATCCAGGATCACACATCTCATCGACTCGGTGAAACCCCGAACTTCTTCCCACGTTGAAAAAGGGGGGACCCACTGCCGCCACCCGAGCGGCTCACGTCCCCCGGACAAGTCACAGCGGAGCCCTATATCACACGCGCTGCTGCATAACATGAGGCAACACTCGAAGAGATTTCTGACGCCGAGGAGCAGTGTCAACTTGAGCAGCACCTTTTATTGATGACTCCGACTCCTTTGTTGGCCTGGGTACCTATATATAGGTGTGTTGGAATACATCTTTGGCTGCCACGTGTACAACCCAATCGTACTTTATCTCTCGGAACATTATCTCTTCCTTAAAAGGTCAGCCGTGCTCCTCCTGCTCAGGTATGACAACACTTATTCCTTTCCAACTGCAGTTTCGATTTCTGAGTGGGTGCTTGTTGCTGTGCTTCTGTCCTGTCTTCTCCCTCTTCTTTTTGCATCAATTTGTTTCTGCTGTTTCTAGAAGTTCTGTTCTTGGACGAAGATGATCGAGCGTTGTGACTGTTACTCGATTATCGATCAAATATCATTGCATAGACAATTCAGTGACTGGTTATGGAGTTCTAGAATGCCATTTTCAATTTATAACTCTCCTCCTCGCCATCCACACCACTCTCTCCCACCCACCGCACCATTCAGGCCAAATCCCACCTCCCGACCATCACGTGGCAATCAAATACCCTCATCAACACCAAAACTAGCATCCAGAGCACCCGAGACGAACGATATGGCTCGAGCTATCGAACAAAGACGCATACCGACTCGAGTCTCGACCTGTGAGATCGAGAAGATAGTCCGTAACAGTCTCTACCTCACATTTAACGCTCCCCAAGTCGACGACTACGTATGTGTCTTTCCTCTCATTCCATTATTTTCGAAATTTCTTCGCCTCATTGCATTCCCCACTCACACCTCCCCTTCCGTCTCGTCTCGGATGGCATTCCAAATTCTGTTCGGCGGGAGCCTTCTCCCATTCTCTCTCCACTCACAGCTCGTCCCTCACCTCCTTTCCCAAGACTCAACCCCCCACGGATTTATTTATCCGCGGAACGTGCTACACCCTACTGCCAGCACTTTCCTCATCCACTCTCCTTTTATTCGCTTGACCAAAGCTGACCTGACACCACATCCGCAGCACCGCGGCCTCTTCCTCACGCACCCACCAGCATCATCCCTATCCACTCCAGACCCGCGCTTCTCCGGAACGCTCTTCCACGCTTCCTATGCAGACGCGACATGGAAGATGGACAAACGAGCTGTCCGCGACGTCTCAAGTTCAAAATCATTGGTTCTCCTTTACCGCCTCGGGAGCATTGACCCGCGGCGTATCTCCCTGGACCAGCAGTTTGAGCGCATTAAGAATATTCTAGAAAGCGTACCCCTGGGCAAGGAGGCCCGTACTCGCACTCTCGGTCCCAAGAAAGGAAATAGTAAGCTGGGAGGATATGATTGTGTCATCTGGACTGAGGACGCAGTTTGCGCGCTTGTGGATGCTGGCGTGATTGATTTGGGCGGGAGGGCTGTTGGTACGTGATTATGCTTTTCCCATCCAACCTTTACTTTACTTTACGCTTATCCCAGCCCTTCTTTCCCAATGTTATGGGATAGTTTCGTAATCGGGCTGTGAAAAACGCTAATAATGGGTCCTTATGTGTAGGTGAGGTGATTGCGGAAGCAAGATGCCTAGCTGGACCACCGGATGCGAGGACGATGGTTGGTGTTGATCATGGTGGGATACGGGTCATCAATTAGCTTTGGCTTATTTCTGTAAGCTAACCTAAAGCGATCTTTTGGGGGGTTTTTATGCGCGGAGTAAACTCCATGTCGGGCTTTGGCGGCATCCATCGCGGCTCTCGTGTCTTGTCTCATTTTCGGAAATTTGGGAGGGTTATTATGTATCATTTCAATAGGTTTAAGGAATCGGCGTGCTACTCTTCTTAGCTGGATTTTACGGTACAGATCGGGCATCAAAATGGGTTGGGCTTCAAGCAAGCAGAAAGAAGGCATTCGCACATTGCGACGGAACAGAACTGGACTTGGGCATTTCAGCGGAGGATCATAAGGTTTTGGTCTTCTTGATTCCTATTCGATTCTCACATATATACTTTACTCTCAATCTACCATTATCTACGGGATCTTCTCAGCAGCGTGGTCCCAGCATTACTTATCGATGGCATCTCCGCAATTACAAACAAATATGGAGCAGTCGCGAAGTCAAATACCGACAAAACCAACAAAACCAACGATCGACGATCAAAGACCGCCAGCCTTGAAAACCAACATAACCAACAGACTTCCTCCTAACCCAGCATCCCGAGCGTCTGATCCTTCCCGCCAACACACGAGATCCACCACGTCACGACTCTGCGCGCTCTGCAGCTTACCGTGAGATTCTCCACGCGAAAGCCAATTTCGCTGCAACCTGCCGCAGCAGCTCGCCTTTCACGTCCTGGTTCAACCCTGCACCTGCACTTGCACTTGCACACACTTTTCGAGGATTGGAAAAGAGTGTATGGAACTGGCCGGCTCGGTTAGCATGGATTAGGATAGGACAAGAGGGGTTCGGATAGGATTGTCGGGTGAGTGCATGCAAGAAGGCGTGTTCATATGCAAGACACTCCGCTTTGGGACGGCTGAGCCCTAAATCAAGGGCCGGGCCTTTGCATTGGCCGAGCGCTGGTCGCAGTACCCTGGGATCCGGTCACGCGGTCCAATGGATTGCAGGCAGTCCCGAGCGTTGCAGGAATTGAGTTCGTCGAGTTGTTTGTGGGTGGCAAAAAGGGTATGGGATTGGAGGGAGTGGTTGGGAAGGCTTACCATTCTGACTCGGCGCAGGTCCCGGCGTGTTTGGTTGTCGAATGATGAGAAAGGCAAGGGAGAGAAGGCAATCACGTTGCACAGCTTGTGCGAGGCAAGTGGTTGCTGACTCGGGGCTGGAGTCTATGGCCGAAATAAGTAATCCAGGCAGTTGTGTTGCGTTCGCATCGGGTGGAGACTTTCACAGTCGGCTGAGGCCCCTGATGCATAAGTGAGGGGCTTCAAGGAACAAGCGAGTGGGCTGCCTGGATCGGGGAAGTGGAGTGCTGAATTGGACGGGGAGCTTCCTATTGAGGGACTTGAGCTGGGTTAGCACTGCCCTTTTTGCCCTATCCTGAGCATGCCGACCGAGTACATTACATGGTGCTGGGTTTGACATCGGGAAAAGGGCCTAGGTTTCTGCAACTGAGCGGGCTGAAGTGGATTTACGGATTCAGGGTTCAGGGTTCGTATGGAAGCGCAGGAGGAAGGGCGTGGCGCGTGACACGAAGACGACAGAGGTCGCCCGACAGACTGGCTATTACTTGCGTCAGGATGCTATGCTCCGTCACCGCCATGGCCCCCAATATGAGATGACGAACATGATCGGAGATCGTGCGACCAGCCTACTGTTAATCGAAACTGGATGGGTAAGACATGAAATAGACGGACTTGAAATATTCCGCCAGGGGGTGGCCTTACGCAAGTTTGCTGCAGGGACATGAGGCTTTGAAGAGCAAATTAACTTCACGGAGAAGAGCAGTTTCGATTTGTCTCTGGCTATTGCCATGTGAAGATCTTTAGTATCACAAGGTTGAGTACTTTCACATTTATCACATGCATCTCGAACAGCGGTTTGTTTATACTTTCCACTGCCATTCTGCTGGTTGAGGAAGCTAGCTCATCGCACGTTATGGTAATCCAGTTTTTATCCTAAGCCAAGCATTCTCCAATTCCACAATTCTCTCTTCGAAGAAAAGTAGAGTCTCGGATCCTCTTCTCTCCAATCAAATCAAGGAAAAGTCCTAAGAGAGCCCCGTACCCGATCACCAATTATCATCATCCATATCAACGTCTACAGTACTACCACTTGCCCCAGCAGGATCAGTGACAGGAGTGAAAGCAACAGTCTTCTCAGCCAAGTCTTTACACTCCTCCACCTTCTCGCATCCACAACCCTCAAGCCACATCTTCGCCTTCTCAGCAACCAACGCCCACGTGCCCTCTTCACTCCCACACTTGCCCTTCAGATACGCGACCACAAGGCACGTCCACCAAACCTGCCTCTCAAGATCATTCTTCACATCTTTAACCGCCGACCTGCCATGAATAACAATATCTTGGATGATCTTATCCTCAGCCCAGTATCCCTCAAAGCTCTGAAGTTCAATCAACTTCAGCACCTTTTCAGAGATGGACTTAGTGTTCCAGTTCATCGCTGGTACTGGTGTGGGTTTTGGTGCTGAAGATCTGCGTGCAGAGAGCGCTGCTGCAAGGGGCATTGATTGTGGTTGAGCCGGTGCAAAACTGAGCATTCTAGCCCTGACACTTGGTGCTGAGTCAGCGAATAAGGGTTGTTTTTGCATCATATTGTTGTTGCTACTTTTAAGCACGCGCGCAGTTGGATACAGGCTTTGTGAGCTGGCAAAGGGACTGCCTGTCGAATTAGGCATAGCAGGGCTGTAGCCGTATGATGGAGAAGTTGGACTGAATGACGGAGAGGCAGGACTTATTGCTGGAGGTGGAGGAGGTGGTGCTCCGTATCGAGGGGAGGCGTTGGATTGAGTGACGTTTGCAGGTCCTCGGGTTTGCGGAATGGACTGGCTGTATACTCCCCCAGGGACAACGGAAAAGTTATCTTGGGTTGATCCTCGACCCATGAATGGATCTGGGGTTGGGGCAACTGAAGCACTTGCAAGGGCAGGGCGTGCACTAAACCTCTGCTCGGTAGTAACTCCAGAGGGTAGTGTCCTACCAGCTCCTTTGGTTCCGAAAGAATCCATAGCAAATAGACCTAAGTATCCCCTGCTCGTCTTCTTTTTCGACTTCAAAGCCTCGAATGAACCTCCACATCTAAGATTTTCGACAGACATTGTATCCAGCTCCATTAGAATCTCCTCGTCTGAGTAGTCGATCAACTCGGCTTCATCGTCAAGCTCGTCAGAATCAAAGAAGTAGCGTTCATCAGATTCGATCGACTGACCTTCAATTGATTTATCATCCTTGTCAGCCTTCTTCATTCTCGAGGTTGGTACAGCCTTACGTGCAGCCATGGAAGCAAGGTGTTTCCTCGGCGCCATCCCACCAGTCGACATCCTCGCTCTCTCACTCGTGCGTCCCTTCCTATTTACCCCCTCTACATTCTGCTGCTCCGCAACTTCCTCATCATTCGCCTTAACAGCCACAAATGAGCACCACTTCCCCGCAACTTGGAACATCTCCCCAAGTCTCACAGCTTCCTGCCTAACCAAGTCGTCAAAGCAGCTAGGATGCTTGTCCTTCACTAAAACTCCATTCTGATCCCTAGCGCTGTATATCCAACCTCGCCCTTCCTCGAGATCTTGCACTGCTTTCTTGGCGGCGAGTTGGTGGATTGTTTGGCCTGGGGTAGGAAGACTTTCGATTGGAATCTCGAGAGTTAGAGGACCGTGTTCGGAGGTAGCATGCAGAAAGACGGCTGTGGGATTGCGCTGGATTGTTTCTGGGGATAAGAGGAGGTAGACGGTCGTGCGAGAGAAGGCGAAGAGGGAGGGGATTTGGTGGGGGGCTTGGAGGAGTTTTGGG
>AYLM01003076.1:0-24246 GCA_001625345.1 Cairneyella variabilis
AAGAGTATAATAGAATCAGGTCTATTAATGATTCTAAACTAAGGAAAGAAGAAAGAAAAGCTTGAAGGCAAAGCCTCAGAGTAAATACACAACTAATATCAGCCTAGGCCGCTTCCTCCTGTGCGGTCTAGAATGTTCCCTTTTCCGCGTTCGGCAATATAAGCGAGGCGACAACGGTAAGCTAAGAGCTAACCGTGACAATAGCCTATATATAAGTAGTCCTTGCCGCATTTAAGTCGGCAAGCTTGAGTCTTACGATTAATACAGACTACTTACTTTATATACAAAATATACTTCTATCCTCACTTTAGCTACTTATTCAGGCCAATTGCGATCCCTCCTTTTGCCCTCTAGCATCCCTACTATTACAGTATTCTTACCCTTTATTTTAATGCCCTATAAGCATTATCTCTTTTAGCTAGCTAGCACTTGTTTTCTTAGGTCCCACTGTAATAGCAGGAGTACTAGAGAGCAACAGGAGGGATCGCAATAAACCTGAAGAAGTAGTTTGAAGGGATAATATTGCATATAATTAATCAGTATGCGCTGATCGTAAGACTCAAGCTTACCGTTTAGACGCGGCAAGGACGACTCTTATATAGCCCATAATTACCACATAATATCGGCGATACCGAACGCTATATACCCTCCTTTAGTGAAGCTGAACTTTAGTCTTTCGGCGTATCCGAAAATGAGCTGATTCTTGCCCAAGTGGCTGATTCCTGCCCAACTCTCTTATAGCCCTGCAAACGGCTTTTATCAGGGCTCGTGTTACACCCACTAACTAGGATTATCACTATATATACTCAGTCAATCCCTATATAGAAATACAAATAATATTCTTTTCAGATTATAACTATTCCGCAATCATGTGACTATCTGCTCGATTGGACTGGTAAGACGGCAGGTTTTCCACTAGCCAGAGGCTGCAGAAACCAACGTATCCATAGTATCAGGACCATATTTCGCAGATGCAATAAGTCAACAGGCAAACAGAATGGACCTATGGTGTGTACTAGCCATTCTGCGAAGGCACTGGTTTCTTCGGCCAAATATCAGACAAGACTGCTTTGGCGTAGGCAACAGCCATGGCCGCTGCGTAGTGTAGGGTTGCTACCCCTTGTTTTTACGTTTGTCCCCGTAGTCACAGACCTCTTGTATAACACCAACAGGAATGCGATTCATAGTCCCAGCTGCCTCCGTTTCGACGCCGATGACGTTATATTTGTCTCTCAGCTCGTTTCGTTTTCGAGCATTCTTCATCAGCTTATCCCCGGAACCTATAGTACCATACCACACTCGAGTGCGGCTGCAGTCAGTTCGGTCGCCTTTTCGTTCCACTAGACGCTCGTTCCCGTCGTTATCAACTTCATAGAGCATATCTTGCTCTTGGCCTGGGGCCATAAATGTGCTGTTAAAATGCTCTTTGTATTTGATATGCTCGTAGTAGGGTAAGAACGCTTTTGCATCATCCAGTTCCTTGAGTGGGACGCTACCAATCGCTGCCCTGACTATAGGTTCCGTATTTGCCAACACATGCCCGAGCTGCAATAGTTGAAATCCGTCCTTCTCCGTCTCCTTGCCCAAGTCGTCGGTAATGAGTCTGGCACTCTCTCCCGTTGGGAGACCAACGAGAACATCACCTAGACGGATGTCATAAGGGGGACTTCTAGAGAGGCTGGGAAGACAGGCAGCGACACCAACCAATGACCCAAATCAGAGGTTCGGGAAGAACTTCTTGACTTGACTAGCAAGGGCGGTAGCAGAGCCAGTGCTATATTCTTGACCGAGTGTAGGGTTGTAATAATGACGTTATATCCGCATATGTCACAGGCTTCAAACACATAGTCATCCCCGCGGCTGGTGGGAAACCTCCCCAGTGCTTCTTATCCAGCATATGCAAGGCAGCTTGTGCCTCGACCTTGAGCGGAGCGAGCCATGCAATAGTATAGAGCGCAGGATCCAACTCGGCCATCGAGCGACACGGTCATGAATGCTGAGTCGTATTAGAGGGGGGTCGGGAATTCACAGGTCGCGAACAAGCCTGGTCTGGGTATAGGTTTGAGCAGTCAAGTAGCGCTGGTCAAATGTCGCCGAAGGGTTGTCTCGTCTGCTCGAAATCTTCAAAGTCGGTAGCTTTTGCTACATAGGCACGACCGATGGGAAACACAGAATGAACGAGTTAATTGTGTTCGATGGATGCACAAAGCCTGTTCAGTCGCACGAGCTTGCGTGTTCCGCTATCTCGAACAAGGTTACACCACGTTGCGCGAATAGGTTCAAAAACCGCGTTTTCTACGGCTGCATGCGTTTTTAGCTGGCACTCAAGAGAAGCACGTTGTATAAGCAACTTCCTTTTTTACACCACCATAACTACTCTGCATATCGCCAGAAGCAAGAAGTTCTGAAGCTAATAGACTTGTTGTATGCACCGGAAAGCGTCCTAATAGGCTATCTCGCTTCCCACCACCCAAAAAAGTGGCCAGAAACGTGCCTCCCAGCGTGAACCAGCCCCCAGTATAAATACTTGCAATCTCGTCGATAGCAATAAGAACGTGATTGAGAGTGGATAAGCTGAGTTGACGATAGCTTACTTAAGGACATAGTAGACGAATTGAGGAGGCGCCTGCCCAAGTCACACCCGTGCACGTGTCTGCACACCACAATTCTGTCTCTGCTCTCCGCCAACATGCAATTTAATACTGCACTAACATGTCCAACATGGCACAAAACGATACGGCGATTTCTATCAGCGGCGATTAGACAGCGGTCTTCTACTAGGGCAAAACTTCGGATCCATAAATGCCGAAATCCAGTTCCACCCCCCCGCCCAGTGAGCTAATACTAACCCCACCTACCTACTTCACGCAGACCGACCGGAAACGCTACCACGCCCCTCCTCTACTATCCCCTCCGCCGCGACTCTGATTTCGTCCATTGCCGAACGCTGCTTGATCAGCTGCACCGAAAATGTTCGGTACCAGCGGCAAGGACTGCTCTGGTCGGCCTAGGCGGGGTTGGGTAAGTGAGAAGAGCACACACACACCTATTTCGAAGAGTTGAACGCAAGCATTAACTCGCGCACAGAGAGTCGCAGTTGCCATTGAATACGAATGCACCTATCAAATAAGTTGCCAATCACCTGAGATATGGGTGTTTTGGGTATATGCGAGCAACGCCGCCCATTCGGAAGGGTGGAGAGAGATGGAGCAAGAGAGGGCAGGTGATTGCGGATACTTTAGTAAGACGTTTGGAGAAAGAATAGAAGGGGGAAGGAGGATAGACGTGAGTAGATATATAAGGAGAGCCATCTTGAGTCATAAGTGGAGGGATAGAGGGATGGAGGGCATCCATATTCTGCTCCCTAAAGGCTCCTCCAAAAGCAGGAAGGGGATTCAAATAAGCGGTTCCAAGCCTGGTGACCCACCCGCTCCCCCTTTGGTGTTCCTGCAGCAGTCGGATAAGGTCGTGCTGCTTTGACGACCGGGTAGGCGAGCATTAAGGCGGCGCGGGATTGTGGTAGCTCGGCTAGAAGAGGATCCCCTCTCCATGTTCAAGCTGACTCGGCGGCGTGCTCAGGGCGGAGATCAGGTTAGAGCAGCGGCTGCTCAGGGCTAAAGATGGGAATGGACTTTGGTGGGGGTCGAGGTTCGTCTTAGACTGTAAAGGTAGGTAGGTCGGCCCTTTTTCTTGAGACCGGTGGTATAATATAAATGAAGGTATCTCCGCTGGAATCATGGCTTGCAAACTCAGATGCGAAAAGACCACGAAATGACTGGCTTCAATCCCGCCTTTGGTACAGCACTTGGATTGCTGCTCATTGCAGCAACGACAGTTAATACAAGTTTCGCTGTCAGCACCTTAAAAGTTGATACCACAGTCGGTACGGTCTATGGGTTGATCAATGGGACAACACCCCATGTCGCCCAATTCCTCGGGATACCTTTCGCCGAACCCCCAGTTGGATCTCTTCGCTGGGAACCACCCACTTCCAAAGCACCTGCCGGTAGTATCGATGCCACAGCTTTCAGCCCTTCATGTCCACAATATGAGAGCGCAATACCGTCAGTCTACAATATTGACGCAAGTGAATTCCTCATCTCCGGTCCTACTTCTGAGGACTGCCTGACACTCAATATCTGGGCTCCGATAACCACGGCAAGCAATTATTCTGAGAAACTCCCGGTGTTGGTATGGATCTACGGTGGAGGATTTCAAACGGGAGGTGGGCAGATAGGGTATCAGATTCCAAGCAATTGGGTTGAGCGAAGCCAAAGCCATATCGTTGTCGGCATCAAGTACGCAATCTCTACCCTACGATTTTCTACTCGAGACTGACAGGCCTTCAGTTACCGACTCAACATCTTCGGCTTCCCTAACGCAGCAGGACTCAACCAGAGCGACCTCAATCTCGGCCTCTTAGACCAACGTCTCGGCCTCGAATGGGTCCGCTCAAACATCGCCTCCTTCGGCGGCGATCCCTCGCGCATCACGCTCTGGGGTCAATCGGCCGGAGCCATGTCCGTCGATTACTACAACTTTGCCTATCCGGAGGACCCAATTGTCGCCGGCCTTATTATGGACTCAGGGACGGCTCTTCTCCCCTCAGAGACATATGATCCCACGCACTCAAACTTTACATTCATCGCCTCCCAATTCGGCTGCGGTGGCTTAGATGCCACTAGCGAGCTGTCATGTATGCGGAACGTGAGCAGTGTAGCAATCGAGACCTTCCTGAAAAGCTATGGCGATAATGGGACGCAGCCTGGAGTCTCATTTAGCCCTGTTAATGATGAACGGACTAAGTTCGCGAACTTCACTGCCAGGGCGCTGGCTGGGAATTTTACTAAAGTGGTAAGTCTCCCTTCCTACTTGCTTTTTCCAAGAAACTCAAATGTTGATATGTGGTGGTAGCCAGCAATAATAGGCACAAACCACAACGAAGGCGTTTCGCTCGTCTCCTGGAACCCTTCTGGCCCCAACCTCACATCCGCCAACCTCGTAACCCTCGGTTTATTCCTCTGTCCCGCTGACCAGACCACCAAAAACCGTTATGCAGTCTCCGCACCCACATATCGCTACCTTTACGCTGGAAATTTCTCCAATATTGCGCCGCGCGATTGGGAAGACTCGTATCATTCGTCTGAGTTACCACTTGTCTTCGGCACTTCAGGCATCGTGAGAAGTATGAGCACAAGCTTTGAAGAAGCCCTCAGTCATCAGATGCAGGATCTGTGGTTGGCGTTTATTAGTGATCCGGCGAACGGGTTGAAGGGTACGGGATGGGAAGAATATAAGCCGGGAGGTACGGCGATCGAGTTTGGGAGGGGCAGTACGTTGGTGGGGAGTTTGGATGTAGGTGTGCTGGAGAGTGTCTGTGATGGAGTGGTGCCCGTGGCGGGAGCTGTGCCTCCTGAGTAGTTGCTGTGTTGGTAGATGAAAGAAAGGGCATAGTACCTCCGCTGATAAATATACTTAGGCATGTTAAAGACTTTCATCTTATACACGATGACAGATATATTTCGCGAGCCAATGGTAGGTGCCTAGAAACAACACTTGGCATTGGTTTGCTCCCATTGGCATACTCTATTGGTTGACTATTTTTGTGCCACCGGAATGCATGCAGTGACGACCCGCTATTTTCAAACTCCGAAGCCGTGCCTGTGGACAATTATCTCATCAAGAGGCTTCATTCTCCGTATCTGGATATATGAGGGGCTGCGTCTAGATTTGGAACAACTAGTCCTCGAGCCCCTGCTCCTAGGCAGAGCTCGAAGCTTTGTGTTGCATTTGGCACAAGGAGCTCAAATAACATGCCAAAATGCGCCGTTCAAAATTGAGATAATCCCGCCTGTTCCCCCTGTTGTGTCAAAGCCACTGACTCAAGAGCAAATACGGAGAAATAGATTGGTGAGAAGGATGCAAGACGAAGAACAACAACGGCATTTACAACGAATGAGGGAGGAGCGTGAGGCCGTTGGCGAAGCATCACGAAAGAGTAAGACTGGCAAGAAGGGAGAAAGAATACACAGGAGCCAAGTTCCATTCTATATGAGGCATACCTCATAATTTTGCCATGAACTCCTCACCATCAATCAGTGACTTGACTTTCTCTGCCACCCCAAAAGAGTAAATATAACCCGCACCCTCAACACCGTAAGCATGAACCACGTCTTCTGCCCTTTCAACCCTCAGTCCACCACTTCTCCCAGGTCGAAATCCAACAATATCAGTCACAGAATTCAAATCCAAGTCTTTGAACCTTCCATTCGTGATCCGATTCACTCGCTTCAAGATATCACTCTTGAGATCCACATCGACCTCAGTATCCAGTCGATCCGACTTAATACCTCCCATAATCACACCTCCTGCTCCCGGTCGAGGAATTACATACGTATACTCCGAGCCCTCTCTCATCACCAGCTGGCTGAAATCTGTTTTGACGAACATAGTCTGGCCTCTAATTGGACGTACTGCTTCGTCACCTGCTAAGGTCCTCGCACCAACACCTGATGCGTTGACGATGATTGTCGACCCCGTGATCTTTTGTGCTTCCTCAACACTTCTTACTTCCGCTCGAACAAACTCGACGCCTTTCTCTGTCAACTTCTCTTTCAACCAAGGTAGCAAAACCAGCGGATTCATAGCCAGCGCTGTGTATCTCACCCCAAAGGTCACTCCAGCTGGGAGTTCAGAAGCAGGAATGACTCGGTAATCTGGCATGAATTCCTTGTACCAGATCTTCGAGTCGTCTGTCTGGTCATCGAGATACTCGATCATAGTGTAGACTTTCACTCCACTTGAGGGGTCTCGGCGAGCAAGTTCATAATAGAACTTGAAGCAGTCCATTTGCATCTTCTGCTGTATCTTGCTGGCATTTCTTTGAGGATGGAATACTGCTCCTGCCCTGTGCTAAAGTCAATAAAGGAATCTGTATAGGGTCGGATGGAAGGGGTCATACCAAGGACTTGCCCAATCGGTCCCGAGATCTCCAGGGCAGTCCCTGGCCACGATTGTGACCTTGTGATTTGATGAGAGAATATAGGCCGTTGCCAATCCCGTGATACCGGCACCGATAATACCTATCGATTCACCCATATTACCTGTAGCATGGGCTGTTTACATCTCGAGGCGCAAATGGTATTGAAGTGGTCGGTCTGCCCCCACTCTTGAAATTTGCTGGAGTCATTGCAAACACCTACTCTTTTGGGTTAGATGTGGCAAATCATTATACTACTCAAAATTTTGCATTTTGATGTCGTATGGCGAAGGATTTGAAAATTTGTCAAACATTTTTCTGCAGAGCGCTCAACTCTTTGGGTATTAGAGACCCTTTAAGAAGATTTTGGATACAAAGATCAACCAGCAGTTGATTCGTCCTGCCCATTCTACGGCTGAACCAAATCTCTCACAGCTTGTATGACTTGTCACTTTGGCACTAATAGTAGGGTCTCACAGAGCTGTAGCATATATTGAATATGGGAGCTCCCACAGCCGGTATCGAGCTGTCAGTACTCGACCACGAACATGCGGGGTAAGGGTTCAAAACGCTGGGTGAATACCCTTTCTCTAGCATGTTTTAGCCATAATATATCCCACTCAAACGGTCAAATTGGAACTTCCATCTAAGAAGCTTTCTAATATCGGATGATCGACAGCTTCCGCCTGTTAACCGTTGAGAACCAGCCGGCAACAGCACAGACCAAAACTTGCACCGGCCACTGCGCAAGCGTGTTGAAATAGAGGTCGACCAGTCATTCATCTTCTTCACCCCAAGTTGGTCTCGAGTGCTTCATCAGAGTGAAACGTCCGAGAGCTGTGAGAGACGTGGAACAAATTGCCCTGTATCGGAATTCCTAAATCCCCTGGCGAGTCAAGACCAGGCAAACCCCCAACTCCAGCAGAATACCTATTTGGTCCGAATTACACGCCTAACCCCAAACCCCAGCCTCACACCCTATCCTCAACCCTCGTCCTCCTTGCATCCATCTCAGACGTAACACTAACATCCACCGACTTAACAATCGTAATATTCTCCCTCTGCAACGGCAAAATATTCTCCTCACTCTCATTATCCGTATCAACCCTACTCCTCTTCCCATTCGCCGTCACCACACTCCCATACATCTCAAACCCATCATCTTTCCCACCAACCTTACTCGTTCCCCTCACATTGCTTATATGCTTGACAAAGCCGTTCCTGTCCGAAGACTTGTTTGAATTATTCGCATAGTCAGTGCCGTATGACGATCCTTGAAGCGTTGCGCGGAAGAGAGGCTTGAGCGTGGCGACTGAGGCAGCTAAAGCGCCTATATTCAATTCGCAGGCTGTCCAAATGGTGATGTTTACGCTGTCCCAGAGGAAGTCGTTGTACCGGCCGTAGAAGGAGAGGTACCAGACTTTGACAATGCAAGCCGCGACTGCACTATACAAAACCGTTAGAGTCAAACGGACTGTGCAGACACACGGACTAGCTTTCCAGGAAGAGAAAACGTACAATAAGCCCAAAGACAAAATGAAGCAAAGTGCAATTTTGACTTTGCTGTTGATTTTGAATTTCCATAATATCGCAATTGGTAGAAGTGCGAAGACTAAGTCGGCAAAGATGCTGCATGCTAAGCGTTGTTAGTCGACGCCACTAATTGGTAGACGATGCAGAAAGTTTACCGGCGTTGATGTATGCACAAGCTCTCAGTCCCAACGGCGAAAAGCAAGTAAAGTTCGGAGTAGTAGCTGGATTCCAAATGACCTTCAATGGTCTGCACTGGGTAAGGATAGTAACTGCGATCATAGTCAGTAAGCTCCATTCCAGTATCGCTCTTTTCAAGTAATATTACCCAATGCCACACTAGTATACATAGCCATGAAAGCTTGCATACCCCAAATAAATTGGTGGAAAAACTGCGAAGGCGTAAGGCGCAACAAGAACAGCCCAACACTGACTTTGACGAAGACAACGCCAACGAGGTAGAATGGTTGGCTGATAAAGTTAAGGTAGAGTCCGTATGACTCTCTGGCTGGATCGGTGAGGTATGCAGCATGGCGACCAGCGCCGTAGTAGACATCTAGGACAACAATGAACATTGCTACCAATGACATGAGCTATCGAGTGTTAGTGGCAATCTGCAAGACGCTTTAAGGAAGGAAATGTGTACCATTGCAAGAACCATAAACCCATCGTCCCATCCCACAGACTTGATCATGACAGCTCGGACCCATAGTCTTGCGCAAACGGAGAGAAAGGCGACGCCTGTGACGACGCCAGTTGCAGCAAGAAGCTTTGGTCCAAGGTTGATGTCTGGCTCACCAGCACCACCAAGAGCGGTCGAAGTCGACATTAGAGTTTGCGGATCTTCTTGAACACCTTGTGGATGATCAAGCTTAGTATGTGGAAGTTATCAAAAGCACCGCGTCAGAATCAGATAGCAAATATCAGAAGCTAGCCTTGGAGATGAGGTATCATAGAGTCGCCAGCTAAAGATATATCTCCGCTCAATGCCTGTCCTCCTGGGATCGAACATTGATTTCCGGCTTGGATGAAGTCCGCCAGAGATTCTTCGCAGCCGTTGTGAATGGCACTGACCTTTACCAGACTTCGACTTCAGGTTTGGGCCCTTTCAACTGCATTCTCCTCCTTGAAGAATACCTTCAACGCATTGAGCCTCTTCGTACATAGGTTGAGAAGGATGAACGCACGGACTGGATAGTTCCCATGCTGAAAAGTGGTATCTGGACCCCAGAAAGAAGGGTGTAACAAAGGCTTGCCAGGCTGAACCAACACTATTGCCAGTCTATTGGCAATTTTCGAGGTTCTTCATCATGAAGCGAGATATTGAAGTGCGTTTGGAATTGACGAATTGAAAAAAGGCGGATGGAGTCATACCGCCAATATCCACGCTGATATTACCCTGAGCCTCCAAAGGATCGCTGGATAAAAGGAAGGAGTCTAGCTTTGCGAGTTGCCTTAGGAGTGTCTTTCAGGCTAAAATGAAACTCGACCTCTGATTCGTGGGTACTGGGATTGGAATTTGGGAAGCGTTCAGCCACCAAGCTGAATCGTGGCTCGCTTCAGGCACAATGTAATTGTAAATGAAGAGGCATTCATCTTGCAACTTCATGCATGTGCTCTGCAACTGGTGAGGAAGAACAAGAACGTCATATATATTTGAAGCAGTCAAAATAGAGCTCTGTGGGTCCCATCTCGGTCTGTGCCATGAAAAATGGACCACGATGCAATGTGACTAAATCTGAGTTGGGCACGGAAATCCATCCCCTGTCCCCCAGGCGAGTGATGTGCAACGGATAGACCGGACATCCGGGGTATCTGGGGAAGCCCAACGTTTGTGTGCGCCTCCCCCCAAGGACGGTGGACATCTACTTTTGTCTCTCTGCATGCCACAATATGAGCCTGCAGTGAGATACAAGATACAGAACCGGCACTACCTGGTAATTTGCGGGATATGTGCAGCCTGAGACTAAGTCACGGTTCGGTACAAGAGTTGAAAGTGTAAATCACTTGTTGTTCAGGGACTTGAGTGGGGTGTGATACTGGAAAACTCGATGATTGACCAGTATTCCTGATCCCAATGCTGCGCCGTTTTCCAGCACACATTCAGGGACAGGATTCCATGCAGCTACGTTTAATCTTCCTTGAAAATGGCTCACGCACATAGACACCATGACTGCCAAGGTAAGACCAAGCCGAGATCGATCTCTCATAGCTTCGTATGTGTTGAGATTATTGGCCCTCGACTACGCACCGTACAGTTCTATGTATGGAACTGAAAGCGACTATCAGACTCTGGGTGAAGAATATGCTGGAAAGTCATGTATAATACGTCGGATATCATTCAAGCTGACAGGTTATTCTCCGAAGCCATGCCTAACTGTCCTCACCGTTGGTGTGGTGGTTAACGGTATGAGGTTCCTGAATTCAAGGCGGCATTGGACAGCGATGCACGATTGCCGGGTGAGGGAGTAGATAGCATCCGCCGAAGGTTGGTAATTTAAACCGGATATGAATTTAAGATGAATGTCTGCCATCAACACTGAACTCGTTCGACGTTGTTGGATCATCTGGCAAATACCTGGATAGTGGGGAACAGTCCTCCCATTCCATCGAATGATCGGATTGATCAGAGAAGGCTTTCTAGGCTTCGGGATCTCTCTTCATGGACTCCTTCTCTCGGCTCTCACGTCAGAGGAACCATTCCTCTAGTCAATGGCCACTCTACTCGGCATCAATACGCCTCCGGATATTCAGGGACGCCGCAGAGACGGTTGCTATTGGTCGATTCGGCCTCGAATCTTCAGAGTGCACGACTATTTCTGTCGGGCTACTTGTTCTGGAAGATCTCTCCGGAAGTCTCCACGTTCTTTTCGCTTTCTACGCGCCAACTCTCTTCCCACGGAGTAATTTCAATACTTTGCCTGCATGTAGGCCAGCAGTGAGGATGATTCGGAATGCAGGTCGGCTCAGGAATTGGGTCTGCTCCGGGAGCTTGCTTAATGAGAGCCAGGATTTAGGTTGATTGTCTTAATTTGAACCTCCTGAGGTGTGTCGTTTGCAGACAAAGTATATTCTGCTGCTCGCCGCAGGCACGGAAACGACCTGAGAATAGAATCCTTGCGTTGGTGGTCTGCGCCAACTTCTGACATCTTGTCGAGCTTCTTTTTTGTTTATATCTGCCACAATCCCTCCAGATGTGGCGATTATGTTTCCCGTCCGTCTCAGTCAAAGTACGTGGATTGAAAGTAGCAAAGATGATGTTCTCCTGCACATTAGTCTTGACTGCACTGCCATACCTCAACTTCTTGGTCAATGCAGTTCCAGATGATGCAACAGCTCTGGCTTCACTCATGAGCCAGGCCACAGCTGATGTGTTTGCGCAACTTGACGCCGAGGAGGCGGCTCTTTCGAAGCGTGGCATCGAAGCGACATGCACTTCGAGAAGTATCGCGATTCGTCAAGAATTGTAAGCTACAGGGAAATGAAACACGTGGCTGGACTGGAAGCTGACTTCACGAAAGTGGAAACATACCACCTTGGCAACGGAAAGAGTATACCGACGCGGTCTTGTGCCTTCAAAATAAGACCGCAAAGACCCCTTCGTCTCTCATTCCAGGTGCTCGGTCGAGAGTGAATCGCTATGAAGAGACGGAGATTGCACACACTGACTCGGGAATAGTATGACGACTTCGTTGCAACCCACCAGAACCAGATGCTCTTCATCCATTTCAGTGGAACATTTTTGAGCTGGCATCGGTACTACGTTTGGAGTTACGAGAACGCGCTCCGTACCGAATGTGGCTACACTGGGTGGCAACCAGTAAGTCCGCTGAAACCACTTCAAACCGGTAGCTGACAAGTACAGTACTGGGACTGGTCGAAATGGGCTGCCGCACCTCAAGATTCACCGATTTTCAATGGAGATGCATACAGTATGGGCGGCAACGGCGAATATATTCCACATGCTGGTCTCGTCCTCCTGCCGCCAGTTGCGGGCGCAAATCCCATAATCTATCTCGATCCCGGATTCGGTGGTGGATGTGTTCAGACGGGTCCCTTCGTAAACATGACTGTGAATCTCGGTCCAATTGGCTTGACCAACACCAGTGCTGGACCAGACGGCGGTTTTGGATACAATCCAAGATGCTTGAAGAGAGATATCGGACCCTTCTGTAGCCTGAAGTACTGCAACTACACAAGAATATATGGTAAGACTCCTGAAATCAGTTCCCAGACGCCTGGGACTGACTGAACCATTGTGTAGATCTCATGACGGAAAGAAAAACAATATATGATTTCCAAAGTGACTTGGAGGGCCCGGTCGGGACTGGGGATTTGGGTCCCCATGGAGGAGGCCATTTCACTATCGGAGGAGATCCAAGCGGAGATTTGTTCACTTCTCCGGGCGATCCTGCGTTCTTCTGGCACCATGGGCAAGTCGATCGTCTTTGGACTCTTTGGTGCGATATCCATACTTGTGCCTTTGTCTCCAAATCCCGCACATGCTGACCAAATATCAGGCAAGCTCAAGATTCCAAGACTCGGCAGTATGCTTTGAGCGGTACCAACACCATGCTCAACAGTCCTCCATCTGCGAATACAATACTCGACGATGTGATCGACTTTGTATACGCCGCTGGTCCTCCAAGGAAGATTCGAGATCTGATGAGTACCACGAAAGGTCCATTCTGCTACATTTATGCATAGATGCGGCGGCCTATGGAAGGGAGAGCTGTGAAGATTTTCGGAGGTATTTGGATCGACAGTTAAGACTGCGAATTGAGTTGAATCTATTAGTAACTGAAGGAAATTTTTGGTAATAGTGAAGAAACTGTGATCGAAACTTGGAACCGGGCAAACGAAGAGGAAGAAAATGCGTAATAAGATCCCACTAGTGAATCAACGCGGCTCATATCTGCAATCATGTTTTCCTTGGGAGTAGCAGCGTGAGATCAGCAGCCGAGGATTCGCAGGTAGGTATTGATGCGGTAGACGTGCTCATGGCGATGTTGAAGTCTGGAAATGCATAATTGTGAGGTTCACTTGCGCCATGCCAAGTTGGGCCAAGTCACTTCACGTGATCAACCTCACACCCTGAAATTTCCTCGAACGCTCAATATCATCGTCAGTAATACTTTGACGTTCTGCTCCAAGCGCTCATCAACTAACAGTGCTACTAAGCGCCGACTCTAGTACCACAGTAGGCTTCTCGCTGAGCTCCCCTCCAACTGCAATGACAGCCAAAGACGACGATCACGTCGCCTACATGTCATGACTTAGACGGACAGTGAAAGATTAGAACGATCAGGAAGGACGGTACACAGCCTTCTTCTTGCTTCTTCGTCGCAACCGCCCCACCGGAGGACGGCTCTAGATGTTTCCAGTCCGATGTTTGGGGCAAGTCACCTCCTGGAAGCAAACCCTTCCGAACTCCAGGCTCGGCATCTCATTTAAGCATTTTTGATGAGCCACGCAGCACGAGAGCCGGCGATCAGGTTCCCGAGAGGAGCTTAAAGTCATCTGAATTCGGCGGATGCTAATTGGATACACCCCTTTTTGGTAGGCCTGGAATAGAAAAATGTTGTGTCAAGTTCCAGATTCGCGACACGACCCCGTGTTGTCGAAACTCGGCAAGTTTCCGAGTCGACATGGGATGAAAGCGCATGTACCTTTGTACCAAGCACTCTCCGCAAAGCTGGGCCTGAAGATCAGCCTTAAGGTTGGTGGTGGGTTGACAGATGTCACCATGAGACCTCCTCCCAGCCCGTTTCTTCGGGCCCACGACAGCTTTCAGGAAGAAAGATAAACATTTTCTGCGCGACTGCGCGCACTGACACTTGCGTTGCTTCACATTTTGTCCTAACGCCATCAACGGACGAAGAGAAAGCAAACGGAATGTCATCTGAAGTACCTTAGCACCTGGTAGTAAGTCCATGAGCTTCCCCTTGCTGCAAATGACATCAACGGGACCGAATTTTGCCTTGCGCTTCAGTATGCTTTCAGGTACCACACCTAATTTTCTTCAGCGCCGTTGTCTAGAATGACATTGTCATTTGCAGGAACCTGAAAGGGGTCGCTGCCGCACCGGTAGTGACGAGACTATCACCAAAAGCATGTCACTCTCCAGGATGAGCAAAGCATGCGATTCCTAATAAAGATACCATCTTCCCCGCGCTCTCTATTCTCCCGAGCACCCTTCAATTCTACGTTTGATCTTGTATTTTTGCACCCATTCATTGCCACTCCTTACGTTGGCTAGCCCAACCATTCTCTCTTTCACTTCGATCAAATAATTTGTCAAATACTAGTTCATACTATCATCAACATGTTGTTCGCACGAACCGTTGCGGTACTTTCCCTCTTGTCGTCAGCCATCGCCGTTGCTCTCCCGGCCGCCGCTCCTGAGCCAGCTCCAGTTGAGATTATTGTGGAGGGGCAAGAGTTTGTGGAGTTCGCGGAGATTCAATGTGAAAACGAGTCGATGACCCATGGACTCAGCCCTATCTGTCCTCACTTGAACAGGACCGAGGAACATGGATGCATTCGCTGTAAGCAAGAGGCTCCTCCAGCACTGAGAATGCTTGTGCTAATTGTGCTAGATGTGAAAGGATTTGATGTCACTGGCGTGGTCTCCGAAGTTGATTTGACGTTCCCAGAGATCAACGGTATGTATCAGCCCTCGGATGACAACTGCTCACCTTGCTAATTGACTTCAAAGATGCTTGCGATTGCATTCAAGCCTGCCTCAACAGACCTACAACCTGCGCAGCCTACGTCTGGAAGTTCAGCACTATGGACTCGGTCATGTCTGGTCACCGAACGTGCACCCTCTACTCTCAATTCAACCTTCCATCTGAGGTCGTCATCGCATTCGATGTCATGAACTCCACCAACATGAACATCAATGGTGACGAACTCATTGCGAATGGAAACAATCCTCAGAACGGAGCGTTGGTTTCGCAAACATTCATGGATGCGAATCTGAATACGACGGTTGACAAGGATGCCGTTTCTGGGTAAGCATCCTTCAGTCTCGAACCATCTTTGTATTGAAGACAGCTCTAACATTTGTATAGCGAGGTTTGGCAACTCTCGACAGGAAAAGCGATATGTTAATCCAGCTCGACTCCGAGATGTTTGGCGTGGATCACTCTTCTCTTCTGTTGGACATGACGTAGGGGTTTGGACCACGGTATGATGAGTACAAAAATAAGGAGTTGTTAATGGCCGGCCATGAACAGATTAAAATTGGCATATTATTTAATGGACCTGGCGTTCAGTTTACCAGACCAGGCTAGTCCTTTGGCTATGGCCACTTAGCACTACCAGAACCCCTTCCCTATGGGATGAGGATGGAATAAAAGCTGACCTATCGCTCTCATGCTACTGTTTACATACATTTTGAGATAACGAAAGGCTCCCTCTGCAATCCCGATAGCAGATGAAGAATAAGCACGTGACTACATCATGTGAATACCGGACTCGGAAAGGAGGATGCTCGGCTAAAGCGCGGTGGCCCGAGGTGGAAGGGAAGGTCAACCCCTGACTGCCCGACGTCTGTGCATTTGGAAATCTTTCAACTTTTTATCTTTTTCCCTGCTTTCTGCTACAACTTTCAGTATTCAGGTTTTCGAGCGCAAAGGCCCTAGGGCGGAGTTTTCTCGTCGAACCTGCGGTCGCTGTTGTACAGCGCCTTGATTTCCGCTACCCCTTTCCAATCATGTTGTGATCGTTCCCGTTTGCTACATACCCTGGTCACAACTCCACTGAACAAACGTCTCGTATCAAAGCGGAGAATTCCACCTCGTAAAGACTCCACTGCATATTTTTTTCGAATTGCGCAGACTCTATTTTTGTGGAACGCTATCAGCGTCCCTCTTCTTGAATTGTTCGCGATGGTTTTCGTCTTCTTCCTCCTTTCCTCTTTCTCAGTCGCTCTCTAGATTCCAATTCAATTTTTCGTCAATTCCGTTTCGCGGACCACTTTCGTTAATATTTCATTCTTCGCTAATAATCTACATAATGAGAGTATTTATTCCTATCGTTCTCGGAGTCGCGACTCTCGCGAGCGCGCAAAGCTCAAATTCCACCGATTGCGTCTCAGAATACACAACTTGCCTGGACTTGGGAGGAGCCGATAACACCTGCGAATCTAATAATGCGAAATGCAAGAACATATGCGCGGACTCGTACGGAAGCTGTCTCGAAAGCGGGAGAGGTGACGCGGAGTGCATGACCGAATACAACAGCTGTTTGGATGGGTTCATGGTTTTCACAACGGCTTCCAATTCGGCTGGAAAGGATTGTGTGTCTCTGTTTAGCGCTTGCCATGATGATGGAGTCGCGGATAATACCTGCAACGCCAACAATGCGCAATGCAAAGACAAATGCTCCACGATCTATGGTACTTGCCTTACCAGCGGAGATGCAGATTCAGCCTCGTGTATGACCCAGTACAACAACTGCCTCGACTCATTCAGCGTCTTCACTACTGTGGCTGATTCGCAAGGCATTGACTGCGTTTCAATGTTCAGCGCTTGCCACGACAACGGAACTGCGGACAACACTTGCAACTCATACAATGCTCAATGCAAGGATAAGTGCTCTGTCATTTATGGCACTTGCCTTAGCAGCGGCGCGGCCAACGACAACCAATGCATGACTCAATATAACAATTGCTTGGATTCATTTACCCCTTCAACCTCTGTCGACTGCGTCTCCAACTTCACGATTTGCTTAGACAATGGCATCCCAGCGAACACCTGCGCTTCCTACAGCGCCCAGTGCAAAGACAAATGCTCTGTCAGTTACAGCACTTGCCTTTCCAGTGGAGATGCAGATGATGCTGCATGCCTGACCCAATATGATGACTGCCTCGTATCATTCACAACTGTGGCCGGCAGCTCAGACTGCGTGTCAAAGTATACTGCATGCGAGGATGACGGAACGGCGGACAACACTTGCTCTGCTGATAACGCACAGTGCAAGACCAATTGCGCTACTTCTTACAGCACTTGTCTGAGCAGCGGAGACTCTTCCCTCGCTGAGCCTTGCTTGAACCAGTACAACTCTTGCCTCGACACCTTTACCTGGACCACTAACACCACTACTACCGGACAAGATTGTGTCTCCAAGTACATGGCCTGTGACGACGCGGACAATACGTGCTCTGCCGAAATCGCACAGTGCAAGAACAGCTGCTCAACTTCTTATGACACCTGCCTCAGCAGCGGAGATGAAAGTCGTGATGAAGAATGCCTGATGCAATACGACAACTGCTTGGTCGATTTCAATTCAACCATCACAACCCCAGACTGCATCTCCGCTTACTTGTCATGCGATGGCGCAGACAACGAATGCGAGGCTGATCTAGCACAATGCAAAAACACCTGTGCCGTGGCACGCGACGCCTGCGAAAGCAGCGGTGACGAGGCACTAGCCGCTCCATGCCTGAAGCAATATGACGGCTGCTTGGTATCATTCACAGCCGCCACCCAGGCCATCGGAGAAGACTGCGTTGCTCAATACCTCTCTTGCGACGATGCCGACAATACATGTTCTGCTAACAATGCGCAATGCAAGAACAAGTGCGCAGAAGTCTACGATACCTGCAACAGCAGTGGCGACAACTCCACGGCCCCAGCATGCCTCCGACTCTATGACAACTGCCTGGTCTCATTCTCCGTCAACGACACTATCGCCACTGGTCAAGACTGTGCTTCCAAATACACTGCCTGTGATGCCTCTGGAGAGGCAGACAATGTATGCAACGCCGACTACGCGCAATGCAAGAATACCTGCGCGACAGCACAAGATACATGCCGAAGCTCTGGGGATCAAACTCTCATCTCGATGTGTGATGGTATGTATAACAGCTGTTTGGACCCAGTCATGAACACGAATATCACTACCAATGCAACGGCAATTGTCAGTGCAACAATACTGGTCAACTCAACCTCCTCGTACACTCTTCCTCCGAGCACTGCGAGGCCGAATACGACATCGGCTTATAGCACTACTCGCGCCGGATACGTCAGCTCGATCCCAACTGCGTCCGCGAATGGAACTGGAACCTTCACGAATACCAACTTAATATCGAACGTCGTTCCAGTAAAGAGCACTCCTACCGCCTCGGCTGGTATTAGCTCTAGCTTCCCGATTTCCGCCCCGAGCGCTGTTGTAGCGAGTCCAAGCTTCGCGAACACTACATCGACACACGCAGTCCCAACCAAAGTGGTTGTTTCGTCTTCCATCGCGAGCCCCCTGAATGTCACGGTCGTTCCTGGCATTAACAACAGCACGAAAGTTGCGGTTACGGTTCCGGCAGTTAGCTTATCTTCAGATGTTGAGGATAAGACTTGTGATGCGTAATAATATTACTCGGGTTATGAGTTATCAAAGTATATAAATGGGGTAATAATGTAATTGGCCTTCCTAGGTTCGCTCTCTGTACAACAGTATGTTTAACATGATGTCAAAATAGCTTCCCCTCTTTGTCCCACCACTTCAGCCCATGAAGATCCAAATCAAGCAAACTACTTCATGTCCTATGACACCTGCCGAGTGGTAGTTCGACAACACTCGTGAACCAATCAGTCACTTCATTCTCCAATTTCATTCGGCAACGCTTTCCACATTCAAATTTTTCTACTGATACAACGCCCCCTTCCTCTCGCTTAGCATGCATGTTCCCCGTAGCACTCGGGAGGTCTTTGTGCAATAAGAACCTCGCTCTCCAGCAGAGAAAGATCCAGGACCAAGTATGTTTTTGAGTCCGAAAAACCTTTCACACCTATTTGTTGGCAATTATCTGGTCCCCCACTATTTTTATCCCGCGCGACCATGATTGCTGCACTAGCGTTTTAGTTGGTTTCTGTTAAGGCATGCGTCCGTAAAATCATAATCTGCTTAAAATATAACGACTTGCGTAGGGCAACAAGTTCTTTACAAAAACGGCACACAATTTATCATCACAGGAATCACTTGGAACTCCGTGGGCCAGGATCTATCACCAAGCCTCTACGATGACCCACTCAGCGATCAAACGCCATGCTCTCTTTCCATACCCGCATTAGTCTCTCTAGGAACGAATGTTGTCCAATTTTACAATGTTGATCTTTCATTCAATCAATTACACTGCATGAATCTGCTTCGAGACTCAGGCATATATGCGTTGGTGAATCTCGAGGCCAACACCACTGTCAGCATGAACTCCCAACCTTGGTGGACAATCGAGAAATATGCCTCATACACTTGGATTGTGGATGTCTTTGCACCCTATGAGAATGTCCCTCGGCTTCATCATCGCAGATAGGGACTATGAATCTGAGGCTGGAACATGAATCGAGGCTTTGTCAAGGCGGCCACTCGCGACATCAAGACGTATATCCAGGCAAACACCAAGTACCGTCAAATTTCAGTTGGATACACTAAGTTTTGGTACTGGAATGAACCTTACGCAAACTTCCCACTTTCTTCGACTTACCTTACATGCGGCACTTCCATAGATGCTCTAATCAACTTCTTTGGACTGAGCCTGAAGAACGAAGTAAGTGGTTCTACGGATCCCTTCGTGGGTTCGGGATACTAGAATACCACAAAAGTGTTCGGCAATTACAGTGTTCCGGTGTTCCTGTCAGAATATGGATGTAATACTCAAGATCTCCTACCAGACGAGCCTAGCCTGTCGCGATCTTTTGAAGATGCCGGTATTGTTATAGATCGAACATGTCGACTGTATGGTCTGGCGTTATCATATATCAATGGCTTGCGGCACTTAATACTAGCGAGAACAATCGAACGTTTGAGAATAGTACGAAATCCACAAATTCCTTGTGATTCATAAAGTTCTGCCCAACTGATGCGTATCTTCAGGCTTGACTGGAATTCTCCATAATCAAAACGGTACTTGGGAGATTAAAAAGCTTCCGGACTACACTGCACTGTCGAGTGCGCTCTCTTCGGTCTCTATCTCGACAAGCGCCCTTGCAGCTTATACTCCAACAAATACACGAGTTATTAATTGCCCCACAGTTAACTCCTACTAGCATAAGTTGCCTCGCCAATGCTCCTCAATTATTTGCTGACTCCATAGAATATTCTCTAACTTTGCTACCAACTCCGAATAAGCAACTGTGTTCTTGTATGGTGAGTTCGCTCTCATGCTTGGTAATTGGTTCCATGCCAGCCTCAAGTGTTGGTAGTTTGACTGTTCAACTATGTACCCAGAGCACTACAAACTGTCTTGGGACAGGGACAATGATGTACCTCCATTCAGGCCGGGGAATCTCGGGAATTTACGGTACCTATAGCGTGCGCACAGTCTCTCAACAACTGTCCTTTGCCCTGAACCTGAACTATTTGGCCGAACTGGCGGAAGGAAATAGCATTGGCTGTCTCATCTCGGACTTTGTTTCGCTTCAGACTCCAACTGCAGTCAACTCTAATTGTCAGTCGCTTCTTGATCAAGCTGGCACTCTAGGTACCGGAATTGTCGCCACGGTATCGGCATCTCCATCCTCAAAACTAGTCAATGGTAGTAATAGCTGGATGGGCCTGAAGATCGGGCTTCCGGTGGCATTGATTATAGTGACTGCTTTCTTGACAGGGCAGGCTATGGAAAAAGTCAAAGAAGGCAAAGAAAAACATGGGACATGCAGAAACATCCGAGCAGCAACTAAAGTCTCCCGGTGGACTTGAGGCCCAGAAGACCCATGTTGAAAATACGACCAAGGCGGAACTTGAAACGCATGAGGCAAAGGTCGTGAGGGCTGAGCTGGGTGGCCCAATCAATACAACTGAGCAATGTAATATCAATACCCAAGTATCCGGGGCACCGGGTACCACGTCGAACGGTGTTAATGTTACGAGAAACGAGGCTCGGGGTTTGACTTACTCTACCGGACTCATGTCATCATCTACCATCCGACCAAGCTCTCCCGTCAGTGAGATTTCAAGTCCAAGAGCTACACGGATGTGAAATTGATTATATTTCCTCTCTTAGACATGAGGCACATTGTCATCCGTCCAATCTTGGCGTAATCTTCTTATGAAGTCACACCTGAAGAGCCTTCAGGACTTCCTCCCCACAGCCTGCAGCACTAGCAGGATTCTGCCCAGTGATCAATTTCCCTCTTCTCGCAACTGTGACATGCTTCCCCCAAGGTTCATTTGCCTTCTCATATCTTCCACCACTCGCAGTATTCAACTAATCTTCAAAGCTGAATGGCATGAATTGCGTGCACTGGACCATATCTTCCTCTATGTTCGAAAACCCAGTCACTTCAGCACCGTCGAGGAACCATGATCCATTAGGGAGTTTGACCTTTGTGAGTGCAGCTGGACCATGGCAGACTGCGCCAATTATCTTGTTGGCGGCCTGGAACTCATTGATGAGTTGGTGGGAGACGGGGTCAGTTGCAAGGTCAAACATAGCTACGTTGTCAGTTGCCCTTTTCTCATGGTATGTTTCGGAAGAAGACTCACGCCCGTGACCACCAACATAAAAGATGGCATCAAACTCTCGAGCTCGTCCTAAGAAGGAGCCAAGTTTCTCTGTATTCTCCCACAACGTCTTCTGGTTCTCCATGAAACTATTGCTGATGGGATCTCCTTTCGAGGTCTCAGTGGATCCTGGATCCATTGGAGCATGGCCGCCGAGGGGAGAGGCGACCACGACTTCGACATGAGGAGAAAGAATTGACCACGGGTGAGAGAATTCGGGAAGGTACCAGCCGATTGTTCTTTCGGTGTCTCCCATCTTGCTGTGGGACGTGAGTACAAAGAGGACTTTTGGTTGAGACATAGTTTGTAGACTTTGGACTTCTAGACTGTGTATTGAAGTGAGAGATGAAGAACTGAAATTGAAATTTATACATGAGCAAGTACTTATCTAAGTCTAGCAGTCTTGGAATAACCCTAGAACTTTACGAATCTAACCTTCCTCTTGAAGACATTTTGCCTCAGATGCTATTCTGGGAACTCAAGAGTCAGGTAGGAGGACTTGGTAAGCAGGTAGGACAAATATCAGGCGTTGACTGACAAATCGAGTCCCGCACCTTTATTTGGGTGATGTTTAAGTTTCACGATCCTTTCCACAATGCAACAAGAAATTCTTGAAGCCGATGGATGATCTACGGATTCGGCGATAATCGAGGCAGCACAGACCCTCCCAAGTGGGAGGTGGCCACTAATACGCGATTTTCTCGATTATTAATCCTTTTAAATTCAACAATTAATCAATTATATAATGAAATTCGATCCTAAGTATGAAGAATGCATTATTAAAGCCCTTACTTTAATCCTAGAATGCGCTAAAGTCAACCTTAAAGCCCTCGCTAAGGAATCCTAAGTCTCGTATTATTAGCTCTAGCGTTGCGCATGCGGCACTCTAAATGCGACTATAAAAGGAGGCAGTTTAGCAAGACTGACTGATGCTTAAGACGCTGTATTATGTTTTCGAATACGTTAGTAAGTGAAATATGGCTTTTTTATGCTAAAGAAGGTAGTGGTGTTATATGCTAAGTGAATTCTTGCTTATTCGACGACTATAGATTAACGCCCTCTCAGAACGCATTAGTACGCTTATTAGCATGCCCGCCATCTTAAGCTTTATGAGATCCTTACGAATACTATTCATATGGATTAGAAAGAAGCTCTTAATGCGTTTAATATTAAAGAGTGGTTCTAGTTATTAAAGGAGTGTAAAAAGGAGTACGATTTAGATAAGGGTGATATATAGAATATGGACAAGACTGGGTTTGTATGCGGAGATCTTAAAAGCTTTAAGGTCCTCGTTCCACGCGAGATTAAGAAGCTATATTTACGGAATCTATAGTAAAGAGAGATTGTTATTTGCGTAAAGTGCATCTCTATATATGAATAAGCTCTTCCCTCCTTCTTCATTATTAAGGGCAAGCACCTTATAAAACGCTAGATTGAAGATTAGCAAGATTAGGGCTATAATCTAAAAGCTGCTTAGACAACCACGGATATAGGATTTATTAATAAGGAGAAAGCTCGTCTCTAGCTTAAGCACTTTTTTACGAATGCTTAAATTCCATAGCGTCGTCGGCGTACCTCTCAATCATATTGCATGCTTATATTCGATGGGCATAACAGCCATCTTTCTTACGATTTTATTATAGAGTGTTGGGAATTTGGAATTATCCTCTTCTGTTTATCACCCTATACTATACATATTCTTCAGCCTCTTGATGTGTGTGTATTTGAATTATATAAATATTGGCATTAAGTTATTCTACGCCGTTATATTAGTGAGAGTGTTTTCGACTTTAAGAAGGACGATTTTTTAGCCTATTAACCTAAAATTAAGAAGCTTATATTTAAGCCATTCACTATTCAGTCTGCTTTTAAAAGTATAAGTATTATGCCTTTTAATCCGAACTATGTCTTAGAAACTCTCGGCTAATAGGAAGAAGAAGAGTTCTTGACTCTAGAATAAGAGGTTATGCGCTAGTAGCCCAAGTTTACCCCTCTTAATCCTTATGTGGAAACGATTAAGATCAACGGCATTAGAATGCCTAGGAAGACATAGAAAGAGATTGATTTAGATCACGCATTTAATGCCTGAGAGCTTCGTCGGCGTGCAATCCGCATGTGAATTGAGTCTATAGCTAGTGAGAGAAGAGCGAGTAAAATGGTGGTTAGTGAGGCTCGTTTGAAAACACCCCCTTAACCTTAGGCATCTAGCCTATCGACCACTCCCTTCTATACCC
>AYLM01003084.1:0-14999 GCA_001625345.1 Cairneyella variabilis
TGAGATAAGAAGATATCATTGCTAGTGAAGGGTTATTCCTGCTAATTTTATTAGGCGGCTAGCTCATCCTCGACTTAGACTCTAATGGACTCTGATTGGTTAAGCTGGTCTTTAAAATGGGAGACCTGTTGTTTAAGGGCATTCAGCTCCTCTTAGTGGGGGTCAGAAGACTTTAGGGAGCCCTAAAAAGTCTCGGAGATACTGGCCCCTTCTTTCATTAAGGGTAAGGGTGTATCTTGATTAGTGGGGTCGCTATGGGCGACCTGCTTTCCGGCTTATTGAGAAGCTATTGTCTTAAAAAGAGGGGGTTATCTAACGAGATAGCGTTAAGGGGTAGTCCTTGCCTCTAGAGCCTATAGACGTGGTCTATACTAAGGCAGTTATTGGGTATTAGGGTGTCTCCCACTTTCTAGAGAGAGTCTATTGAATCCGTAGATTCCGAATTGGCCTCTGTAAAGCCTACTGAAGGGTGGTGCAGAGTTTAGAGAGCTTATTAAAGAGGTCTAGAAAACACGATTATGCAAAGCCGCAAAATAATAAAAATAAAGGGGGATATTAATAATGCCTTCTTAGGCGGTGAGGTTTAAGCTTTAGATGATGTAAAGGCGCGGGTAAAAGAGTAAAAACTCAATTGATCGAATGCCTATTATACAAAGATCTAAAGCTAGAGATAGAAGAAGGAGGGGAGAAGCCCAACTATATAGCCTGGATGGCGAATCATATGATATAGTGGGGAGTCGGGGCAAGGTTCTGAACCCATGCCCTGACAGGCACTATCTGCTCTTTCTCAAATATGGTTCGGCAAAGGCTTTTACTTGTATCTATAATGCCCAATTCGGATTTAGCTATAAAGCTGCCCTTAGTCGCGAGGATAGTTTTATAACGCGCATCTTAATAGGGAGCGCTTTTAATCTCCCTTAGCTTTTTATCGCTAGGCGTTATAAAGCTGGGTGAGCTGGTTTCCAATTGTTTATCGCGAAGGGATAATAACGACTTCTTCCTTATAAGTAGATGATTCATATCCATCTCTAATATTCAATATTTCTCGTACCAACTATCCTTTTCAAAATCTTTACTGAAATCTCTCCTAATCTGATTGTCTTATTTAAAATATCCTTTAGGCTAGCGTCCCTTTTCTCTCTAATAATCAATTAAATTGGCTTCGCTATTATTAATGCCGCTCGTCGCCTTCTCATTATATATATCCTTAATAGCAGCGCTTATAAAAGACGTCCGCCATCGCTTTTAAAGGGGCTCGCCTAAAGCGAGATTAAGTAGACTTTTAAGTACTCGCGATTGTTTTCGTTTTAAATCCTTAACTTATAGAAACTTAACTTAAGTTAGCTTTATAATATAACAAGAGGAGAATAATATGCCTCTTTATTAGGGGTGATACTAATTAAGGAGAGAAGTGAGTACTTAATTTAAGTGTTTATATCCTTAAATATAGTTTACTCTTAGCGGAGTTATATCTCTTCTTAGCATACGCTCTTATAAGAGGATATCTGTAGTCGTTCCTTCTTAATACCTAAAGGCCGCTTCCCTATTAATAATCAGTTAAAGTACGTAGTAATAGGGACGAATGGCTTATCTTAATCTTTTAGTATTAAGGGTTGCTACCTAACTTTTTAAATATTTCGTTTTCCTTAATATAAGGCCATATCGACTAAAAGGTGGAGGGGTAATAAGTGGGTTTATATTGCTATTAGGGTTAATAGACGGAGGTGAATAAAAGAGTTAAAGATATAGCGCTAGATAAGGAGGTGGGAGACTGCGCTAAAGAGATTAGTTAGCGCTAGGCTAAATAATAATTAATGGTTAATCAGTGCTATTGCCTATAGCAAATCTGGTTTGCGGCCTGATCCATAAGGCGAGAATTATAACGCACGATTTTATGACTTAAGGGAAAGGCCGGATGCTAAAGGAGGACCATATAACACCTATAAAATGGTTATAAAGGCAAAGCTTAGCGCTTAAACATTAGGAGGGCAGTTCAGTATTCAATAGCGTATAGAGTATGTCGTTCAAAATTCTGGACACACTTAATTTAAATATAATTTCGCGCAAGATATATAAGAATCCCAAAATAGTTAAATTTCTAGAACTTTTTATAACTAAAATATAGTATGCGTTCAGCGTTAAAGCCTAAAATACACACTAGGGTCTTTTCGGTTAGTCTTGGATTATTAGCGATAATAAAGCCTAAGTATATAAAGGGGTTCTTAACCAATATCGAATCACTAACCAAATCATATAGCGCTTAAACCAAGCCTAACAAGTTTCTTCTATAATCCCCTTATTCCCTTCTCAACATTCATAATAACCCTTCTTAATCGGCGTAAGACGTCTTTTATTAATATAATAGATATTCTAAGGTGTGCTAAAATTACTAAGGAGACGTTAATCGTCTTAATAAGGCTGTTAGTTCATACTTTATGCTTCACGCTCGCAGACTTCTTGCTAATCCACAGTAGTTAAAATCGATTTCCCCCTAACAACCCATTTCCTTAGATAAACGTATTATCTAATGGATTTAACGAACTCTGTATAATAATTGTATAATATCTAAAGCCATTTCTAGCTGCGACTCCTCTATCGCTATATAACGATCCCTAAAGGGTACATACTGTTAGGCACTAGCATAATAGAACTGCTCGGGTATTGGACCACATTCACACACATTCCCGATATTAATATATAAAGGATCTATAGTCACATTATCTCAGTAGATATAACTAGCTATATGAGCGAAAGCGAGAAGAGAAATGCCCCTTTATTCCCCTTTAAGTTTTATAAAGGTCCGCTAGTTAATATTAAAATTATCGATAGTAACTTCTTTATAGAGTTCACCGACTGCCTTTAGGCGAATGGCTTAAAAAATACCTTAGGGCTTAAGGCAATATAAGGTCAGGCTAAGAAAATGATTAAATTTTCTTTCGATATTGATAGTCTTTTAGTGAAGGAGGAGGAGGTAAAGGTAAAGGTGAGGGAAGAGATAAGAGGGCAGTTCATGCTTTAGGAAATAGAATGGGCTGTTATGGTTAAGGACGGGACTGTTTATAAGATAGGGGAGACATAGTGCTAGACCTACCCGGCTCCGACTGGCCATATTAAAGTCACTAATAGCAAGGCTAAGGGTGTGTCGGACGTTGTGAAGATTCTGAGAGATGAAGGCGTATTAGCTATATAGGCTATAGAGAATAGCACCCCATTATGGCAGGTCCCTAGCTTCATTATTTATATACTTGCATTCTATTTAGTGTTAACTCGAGAGTGCCTTTATCGTATACTTAAGTGGTGAGGTAACAATGTGAATGACATACGAGATTTTTTAAACCTAATCCGGGACTGCGCCTCGAATAAAATCCGCCACTAGTCCTGCGTCTAGTACTTATATCGTTATAAAGGCTTCTTCCCCGCATTCGTTTCAAAATGGTTCACTAAACCCATCTCTTTAAATCATTCGCCTAAAACACCCTAGTCCGATCAAGAATACCCCGGTAATTATACTATTAGTATCTGGAGAAGGTCCACCTATGTAGACCTCTTGGCCGGATGGCTTAACAATATTGCCTAATGCTCTTAATAGCCTTAGTGAAATGGATGGTGGATATCCCAGCGGGCTACTGAACTAAATTCCGCCTAGAATATCGATAGGTCGTTTAAGAATTATCTATTAAAGAGTTTATTTATCGAACTGAATCGCCCCTTTAAAATCTTTATTAACCACAAATTTTCTTTTTATAGTTAAGCGGATGTACTTATTTAGTAAAGATGTAACTATGCTTATAAGGATGGCATTAGATTGCTAAAGAATAGAATTAATATAAAGTTCGGTCTGAGCGTTATATACGGCTGTCTTATTTAAACTTTGCTAGCTTAATATAATTAGCAGCCATTATTAAAATCGAAAATTCTTTATACCTATATTATTAGAAATTGGCTTTATAAGGCTGTTTGCTAAGCTCTAAAGTGAGTCTTACGTGATCGTAGGGGCGGTAATAGGAGTAGTGTTATTATGATTTAAGAGAGCGCTAATAGTGTTAATGCCTGTTCGCTTAAGCCTTAAAGTATTAGATATTGATTCTCTTGTCCTCTGCCTCTAATCTATATAGCAATATCTATAAACCTGACTGCCAGGCGGAGAGACAAAGCGCTAATAAGAACCAAAGGCTATATCTTATATGTACTAAGCCGAATCCGTGCCATTAGGATAGACTTTCGGTGCGTTTAATAAAATGTTATTAAGCGGATCCCATCCTCGATCGTTAATAGACACTAAGGATGATAGCAAACGGTCATTTATCGCTAAATGCGACTGTCTAGGATTGTTAAGAGCAGACGCCCAATATTGTGTTAGGGCTTAAGGAAACCTGCCTTAAGAATCTCTTTTATAAGTCTTATACTGCGTCTTAGACCTATAAGCTCTTAACGCTTAATGACTCTGGCGAACTATTAATGGATGACTCTTCTCGGGACGAGGCGTTTAGTGAGCCGTAAGATCTCTAGCGAAGCTCTATAGCTATCGCCTTACGAATGTAGTACCTTTTTTTCATTTCGTTTTAATTACCCGATTCGCGGCCAGCCTTAATATGGCTCTTAAATTAAGTGTCCTGCTTAGTAGTGAGTTATCGATATCCACTTGGATTTCTTCTACTCACTTGTGACTAAGCATCGATCGTTCAGACCTATATATATTGGCATCGCAAGTAATAAGTGCAAGCGGGGAGTTCGCGGCCCATCTAATTTAAGGTTACTGCCTAGATTGAAATTAAAAAGGGATAAGACTTTAAAAAGGTTCGTAAAGGGTTTATAGAATATTATCGCTTAAATTATTCTAGCCTTCTTCCTCGCATTTATAAACAATACTAAGGTCTCAAAGGAATTGGATCACCTTAATAAATATTTCTCCTTTAATTAGCACATACTTCTCCCAGCTTTAAAAAGACTTAAAAATGTTCTCTATAAAACATAGTAGAACTTACATAAAGTCGCTAGTTTTCTTAGGAAACAGAATTAAGCATCCAGAACATAAAGCATCTATAAATCCATAGTATCTTCAGCCGACCTTCGCCCAGCTTATCACTTTCTCCCAAATGGTATCAAGGTCATACTTCCCTATTTAACAAATTACAATAATCACAAAGGCGACGCCACCATTTTCAGTCGTGAACAATCGCTACTTTATCGCGTCGAGCTCTAAGATGAGGTTATAGTAGAAAGTTGTTAGGAATCTCTATAAGATCTTATCAAGTGTGCGATCTATTTCTATAATGCACATGTATTTATAGTAATCCATTAGGGACTGAAGGTCGACACCGTTTCTAAACGACTAGCGTAAAAGATTATAATGGTTTTATTTAAGGGCCATTACAATACTCTTAGGGATGCTGATATCTTCGGATTAAATTGACCATAATAAACCGAGTGTGAATGTTCGCGAATTCCTGTCCTTAGGCAACGAATTCCCGCCTTTAGGCGGCGGATTAGGCTGGGATCCTAAATTACTCTCCTTTAATAGCGTATTCTCCTATAATGCTAGAACTTTTACAAGCTTGTTATGCGATCTCTTAGGCAGCCCTAAGAGATGCCGTTAAAGCTTCTCAATAAACTATACATAATTAGCCTACAGAGTTCTCCTAACGAGCTAAACGGAACCACCTTATCATTAATAAGCAATTCCTTTAAAGTACAATACTTTAACTAAGAGCGTATATCCTTATTAATTTATTGACTTATTATAGAGGTGAAGAGACGGATCAGGCTAGAGTCTGCCTTAGATCTATACAAACTAGAAATCTCCGCCTTCGATATAGGGGGGTACCCAGAAATAGCACATCGACCACCCCGTCCCCGCGAAGCCACATAGTTTAGGGCGTGGGCCAGCCTATGCAGGTGCGGCCAGCGCTAAGCCGATTCAGAAACATAAAGACACGTTTTCCTCTTAGATTTCAGATTGGGTTAGCGAGGACGCCACGCTTATCACGCATGCAAAAAAAGTGTGTGCAGTTTAGGGCCCCATAGGGCCAGCTAATGAGAAACCTACCAGAGGTGCTCTATGATTATGCACACCTCCTGTGGCAAGTTAGGGTCGTTCTTATTATACAGTTGTCCTATCTTAATATTCCCCCGCCTTCCGCGCCGCTGCTTCGGGGGTGACGATGCTACATATAAGCTAGTGATCGGAGGGACGATCCCACGGTTATATAGCACTATCATCCATACATTATATTTTGTATATAGAGTATCTTAATTGTTTCTCATTACTAGTGCACCATATGGCAACCGTGCGCCAGAAAAGGGATAGTGGTATCCAAAGGCTTGGGACTCCAGTTATAGGTCCTATCGAGGGACGCTTTAATATCAGAACACCATACTTTAAGCTCCTTCAGAGCATGCATATCTTTTCACTTCAACATCGACCATATTAAGAGGTCGCATATATCTTTCCTACAATATAGTGCATATCGGCTTTTCATTTAACTATATCTTATTCGATCGAAGATATCCATCTGGCTCTTAGGCCTTAAATTATAGCAATTAAACTCGCTTTCTTTCTTCTTAAGCTTCAATGTGTTACTTAACCCTATATTTCCTGCATAATGCATCGATAAGCTATATCGATTATTAAAGATGCTAATGCATCTTACAGCAACCGTGGATAGAGGAGGAAACCGGCGTTATATCTCCAGCGTTAGTCTCCTAAGATGGGCTAGGCTTCTAGTGATGAATAGCAGGCTTAACACCACGTTGTCTGTATAATGAATCAAGGAAACCATACACTACTTAAGCATATGTTTCTCTTCACCTCGATTTAAAACGTCCATCTGCCTCCCACATATCAAAGCTCTTTCTTACCCACTATAGGGGTCAAGACGGGGATCCCACGTACAAGCTATAATATCTCTATACCATTTCCTTAACTCAATAAGGGATCTCAAGGATTAGGGTGTACAGAGAGGTTCCATTTTTAGAGAACTATACAATCGATACACCATAATCGTCTAATAATATGCATAGTCTAAACGCTATCAATGCCACATCAATGTCTTGCTTCCGCCCTATTGCTGTATAATGAATTGACGAAGCCATCCTGATTATTCAAAGTGCCAACACACTATACTGCAACCGTGGGTCGCCGGGTTCATCCAGGAACGAAGGAGTTAGCTTTCTAAATCGACCATCTGGCGTTAGCCCACGAGGAATAGATGATACGAGGATCTGTGAGTATATAAGGGTCTGGATTTTTCAGTTTCCGAAGCTTCTCACTTTTGTATATATCCCATCAAGTCATCCACAAATCTTCCTTCACTTCACAATGGCTCAACAACACTTTCCAGCTATAGTAGGATATAATGAGAATAGCTCTCGACCTATTCAACCAATCTTGGGCACTTAAGCCTTAATCCTGGATTTCTTATTATTCCTAGGCTTCACCTATATATCTATCGCCGTTTAAGAGCATCTCACGCTCGACTTAAGCGTTTATATTCCTTTGTTATATGTTTTGGGGCTGCTTGTATTTATTGGCAGACGTACTTGGGAGTGGCTCGGGACTTATTCTAGTTAATTCTCCCTTCCTTCGAACAGACTCTACTTTCTAACGACTAGTAGCTTCGACTATTCATGTGCTATAGCGTAGTGAGGCATACGATATGCTTATAATGTGGATTTCTTCTTAGAACCTCGCTTAGCACGCTCGTTCCTCTTTCACTACTATCGAATTAACTTCTTTATTGGCACGGCTTGGACATTAGAGAAATGATCGTTTAAATGATAGAGACGCGAATAAAAAGACTCTATACTATACGCCCTAGAATGGACGCTTTATCTTTTAGTATAATAACCATTGGATTATGTTTCGGTATAAAATCCAAAGTGAAGAATTTAATACTTAAGAAGAACTCTTTATTTCTTACTTTAACAAATCTCTACGAATTCTTAGGGAACTACTCACTAAGTGCCGTAATGAGTATTTAAAGCTTGTTTAGGATAAAACCTCTCTCTATAAGCATGAAGATAGTGACTGAATAAGGTCTATTATAGCGGATGTAAGGCATATCTCAATAGTCATTCTTTATAAGAGTATGAAAGGGGAGTTATTAAAGGATATTGGGGGCTTTCTCGACTAAACAGCTCGAAATTGGTATTTCAACCGCGGCATTCCCTACCGAAGAGGCTACTTGTTTTATAGACCTCTTAAGACTGGGAAGTCTAGTTTAAGCCTATCCATCGCTAGACATTTTAATCTAGATATCTATATTGTTAGCCTTTTTACTATTAACGAAGGTGACCTAAAGAGACTATTCGCTAGTCTTTTAAGTCGTTACATTGTTCTTTTAGAAGATATTAACGCCGTTAGTTCGGAACGGTTTAGAGACGCTAAAAAGAGTAAATCTATCGCTGGAAAGATATCATTATCTACTCTTTTAAATATTATCGATAATGTAGTATTATAAGAAGGCCGGGTGCTAATTATAATAACCAATTATATCGAGCGCCTGGATGCCGCACTTATACGACCTGGCCGCGTGGATAAGAAGGTTAAGCTCGGGCTTGCCGATTTAAAAATGACTATCGATTTCTTCTTTATGATCTTTATATTTAAGGAAGGCGATATTACTCTTCTAAAGAATGCTTAATTAGATAGGCTGGTTGAGTTAGGAGAGAATGAAAGGGTCCTTAAAGCCGTAAGGAGTTAAGAGGAAGAGGTGAAGAAGGTCGAGCTTGGGCTTATTATTACGAAAATGATTATTAACTTCTTCTTTATGCTCTTCATGCCTAAGGAAGGCGATATTACTCTTCTAAAGAATGCTTAATTAAATAGGCTGGTTGAGTTAAGAGAGAATGAAAGGGTCTTTAAAGCCGTAAGGAGTTAAGAGGAAGAGGTGAAGAAGGTTGAGCGATTAGTAAAAGCCTTTACTATAAAGGTGCTGGAGCTTGAATTTAGCCTTACTGAAATTTTATCATTTTTTTTAGACTATAGGCAATCACCTAAGGAAGCCATTGATAATATGGAGGCATGGATAGCGAGGATTAGGGAGGAAAGGAAGGAGGCGAAGAATGATGTTTGAGGATCTTAGTGGCTATTGCCATAGGCAAGGAGTTCGAATATAAGAGTAGGAGACAGATTGAAAGTATGAACATAGTTAGAACGGTTTGGTTGTATCTATGTGATTTATCCGTTTGTGTCCATACGGCTTTTGCTATATATAATGGCAATTAATATATATCTTAAAGATTAGAAGGTTGGGAGATTATGTGAAAGCTTTCGTCTCTGCTATAAATGTGTATGATATTGGCTTAGGAACATGTCTGCCTAATTAAGCTCTGTAAAGCGTCGCTTAGGGGAGCAGTAATTAGCGAAGGTGGACAGGCCGTAAAACCTTTTAGGGGGTGGTGAGGATTCCTTTTTGGCCTCTATACCAGGGCTTGTTATTGGCTCTAGTCCAGCCTATTGGAAGCCGGCTAAAATTAGCCGCTGACCACTATAACTTTTAAAGGCACCTTGAGAATAGGATAAGGGAGAGGGCGCGAGAGGTAGGAAAGCCTTTATAGTAACTAATGAAAAGATGTTTCTAACTAAAATGTAAAGACGGACCTATAATAAAACCAACCCTTATAATATCCTAACAAGACCTTTTAATACGCTTTATGACCTTCTTCTCTTTTACGCCCCACTGCTTAAGGTCTTATTTCATTGTAGCTCCCTCGCTACTACTTAAATTCATAGCCTGACGTAACTTAATAATCACCTTATTCCGTTTCCCTTTTAAGTCATGAAGTTCTTTGCTAAGCTGCAGCCGTGTGCTTTATAGTAGGCGATCCGCCGACATTTTAATAAGGATTTAATAGTGTTCGGCGTTAAGGGCATTAAGTGTTATAATATGTTATCTTTAATCTGCGAAGAGTTTGCAAAGAGTATTATATCTCGTTAAAGCAGTATTTAGCTATATTACTTCCGTGTTGATATGACCTTTGAACTCACGCACTATGACCCTAGTATATGTATATGATTTCCGGCGGCCCTTGGCCTCGTTAATAAAAGAAGTGTTAACCGACCCTTTAGGGGAACTGGGCCGAGTAGTGATTGGTATGGCCTTATCTTTCTTTATAAGCCTGGGACGTTTAACTGGTCGAGCGCCGAGGCTGTCATTGGCAATAGTGACTAATTCTTTAGTGGAATCTAATTAAGAGATTGGAAGAGTAGGCATAATCTCTATTTTATCTTTATTATCAGAATTAAGGATAATCACTAAATTAAATTTTAGTTAGCTAATTATATCTTGTGTATAGGAAGTGGCTGTAACTTACCAATTGTCTTATATACTTTACTTAAAACTTGTTTTAAGGCCTTTTCACGTTCTGGCTTGTATTTATCTCTTTTATTCTGTCTGCGATTCGCATATTCCTCGATAGTATTAGAGCTTTATAGACTCCTTAAGAGGCCTTCTTTAGTAGAGGTAGGAGAATTGTTAGTCTTAAGAGCGATCTAGTTATTAGACCCGGCGATATTGATATTATTAATAGTCGTAATTTATAGGTTATAATCTGAATCGGACTAAGGAGCGTTTGCTTTTTAAAAGCTTATTAATAGTGTTAGATACCGAATAAAAGTCAAAAGAAGGGAGCGTACCTAATATTCTGCTTACTAATGGCTTGCTTGCTTCGTCGCGGCTACCTTAAGTCCTCTCTATCTCAAGGAATTATTTATAAAATAAGATAGTGGCACAGAAGTCTGTATCTGCTTGTGTTAAAGGGGGTTGGTATCCTAGGGTGGACCCATCCTTTAAGGGATCTTATAAGGAATGATTAGCATTGTGTCTATCACTTATAATAGATATATCGTCTGGATAATTATTCACAATTAATACATGCTTTAATAGACTTATTGCATTAAGAGATTTAATCACCACTCCGGACGTGAGTGTATTAGATATAGTACTAAAAATCCGATGGGTTTGGTGATGCTAAGAGGAAGTTGATACTATAGTCTTAAGAAAGAAATGAAGACTGGTGGATATAGAAAGTAGAAAATGCAGTGTCCTAATGCTTATTCAGTAAGTAGGTAGATGACCTATATTTATTTATAGCATTCGGACCTCATTCCACGATCAGCTGGGCTGTATCTCTATTAAGACATAGTATATTCCCGACTAATTGCTTATAACATATGAAACTGCTATAGAAGGGGCTTTCGATATAACGGTCTTATTCTCAGCAGTTAACTAATAGATTTAAGCCAGCGTATTGGCTAATAGTGTGCTTTATTATATTATCCAGATAATGTATAGGAATTAGGAAGCATATAGGGCTGATTTATGCGTCCGAGTTAGGTTAATAGCCGGCGAATCTTAGATAATCAGCCCTAGCGGTGGTGCGACTGATAGGATATGCATTATGCATTATATATCTAGAGGCGCTGATACACCTTAATACTATCACGCACTGCCTCTTTAACACCATTCTCTGGGAGGCACTAAGCCCCGCCGTATCCTCTCTCCCCTTTAGGTCACCTCGTTAGAGATTAAGCTATGTAAGGTTCTCACCCTTCCCCAATAGCTAGATTCACATCATGCTAAAGGGCCGAGCTAAGCGCTACCACAACCCCTTCCCAGGCAGCTCCTATTCTAATAGATCAGTCCATATCATACTGAGAAAATGGGCGAGTTAAGCACTGTTAGAACCCTCTCTATCGCGGCATTTTCACCTATGAACTGACTCACCTTATACTAAGGGGCAGGGCAAACCAAGTCCCACCACCGCCCCCCTCCTCTATAATATCATTCCCTTTCCATCAGTCTTAAGACGCTTAGGAATTAAGTCAGCCATTATATACTTAAACCCCTCGGATCAATACAACTTTGCCACCGATATGATTCTGCCTTACTAGGTTTAGATTTCCTAAGTATATAGGAGGGTACCTTAATGCAAACCCCTCCCTTATTACAACTCTGCCACTATATGAATCACGCCAGTCGTGGTACTGGCCCTGCTCTATATGAAATTCCCAGCTATATAGGGCAGACTAAAGCTATATCATCCTTTCTCAGCGTAACTTTATTCACATATGAATCCTAACTACTTAAGAACTATAGCAATTCCGAGACTCCTCTACTAATGCAACTTGCCGCTGAGATATCTGCCTCGTGTTGCTTGCGTGGCTTTCCTATTAAACCTATTTATAATCCTTCCCTTAGCCCAATCTCGCCGCTGCATAAATTTCACAACAGCCAACCTCGCCATTATATGAATCATAAGAGGGTCAGCTAAGATAGAAGTCATCTAACAGCTCCCCTCGATTAATACTGCCGCTAACGCTGCTATAACGCTGCTTGGCTTACTGCATAATCTCAGCATATCTGCCCCGTGTTACTTGCATAGCTCTCTTACTGAACCTAACCATAAATCTTCCCTTAGCCCAGTTTCGCCGCTGTATAAATCCCACAACAGCTAATAGGCGCATTAATAACCGTAAACCCTTCCGTTAAAGTAACTCTTTCACTGAGATGATTTTGCCTTGCCTTGCCTTACCTACTTATATAAAATTCTCTACTCTTTAAGCAAACGGAGCCTTAGTATAGATCTTCCCCTAATGTGATTTCACACTAGCTGTCGTAACCCTCGCTATCTTGTCTAGTCTTATATGAATAGTACCTTGCTTAAAGGCACCGGATATTATATTCCCATTCCTTAGCACAACTATACTAATAAGAGGATTGCACCTCGTCTTATATAAATAGTAACATATTCGTAGGGAGCATTAAACGCTAACACCTCCTAAGATTTGTGCTATTATTCTTTCAGACTTTTAAAACCATATAGAATTATCTTTCGACGGCCATTATAGAGCAGTGTTTGCGTATTTAAGTACGATTTCTTATAATAGAGAGGAGTTAAATAGATGGTTAATAGATTAACGCTATATATTCGTATACGATAAGGTTGAATTTGTGAAGTTTGGTAAAGTTAGGTGATGCGGCTCTAGCTAACGGGGATCCAGAATTAGCTCTAAAAGAATCCTTAACTAGCTTTTCTAATTTTAGCTAGTGGCAGTTATAGCTAAGGAGCCGAAACGGGTCGCCTTTAATACTAGTCCATTCACTATCGCTCTTATCTTCGACTCACTCTTGCTCACTTTGACTCACTTAAAACCGCCGGTAAAGCAGCTCTGCTTACCTTTCCGAACAGAAACAGATTTTCTTCATATTAGGATTGGCGTGTGATAATCAGCTGTTGTTGAAAGGCTCTTCTTGCTTTATCATACAGGTCTGGAGTTTCGAGGGCCAGCATAGGAACCTTCCTTTCCCATTTATAGCGCCGAAGGACTTCATAGTATTCGATTTTTTGCTCTTGGAGGATGAAGGCTTCTTTGTTCCGTGATTATCATGCCATAGTTGAAAACCCCATGCTACTACATTTTCCTGTCGGAGGCACTTCCGCACCGAGCTTACCCAATCAAATCCCATATTAGAGTCTTAATCATGCACCTCCATTTCACACACATCGGATTTTGTGTAGCAGATCGTGTTTTCATATCGGTTGTACACCTCCGACCCGAGGTTTTCATGCCCGACGTTCTCCTATCGAGGCCTTTACCTCGAGAATGAAATGACATGCGTTATCGGCTCATGAATCTCGTGATCATATTGAACCATACATAGCCCTCTGCCGAATACTATATCCCATCGCCGGATCCCCAAAGACTGAGAAAACCGAGGACGCAGCCCCAGGGACTCTTAGGGACTTAGTGCACAACGAAGGTCAACGGATATAGTCATGGCACCGAGCAAGACCAGCGGGCCCGAGCTCGTAGCGCTGAGGGATCTTCTGCCAAATGATATGGCAGAGACAGATACTACGCAAAGCATTCAACATGATGAAGAAGCCGATTCGACAGATCACCGAAATACACACCTCACAGACTTGCACAACCAAATAATCACTCTGTCAAATACAATCCGATATATACGGTATCTCGAACTCAGGCGAGAGTACTTGCGCAGGGAGAACGGAGCACTTGCGGCCAAGGTAATAGTCTTGATGTGGGGTATTAGCTGCTTAGTTCGCAACTCGAATTCGAGCCTCTAATTTGTGAGAGAGAACTTGTGATTCTTTAAACTTGTCACTAAAGATATGTAGGATCTAATTACCAAGTTCAGTCGATGCTGGGAGAGCGGGGGAGAGATTCCGTTCCAGTTTCCGGAGAGGTGCAAGGGACATTGTCAAACTTAAGGTGGAATGTAGCGGGACTTAATATTTATGCGGGTTTTGAGATACGAAATGACTACAAGATTTCAGGATTTCCTCGTGAATTTTTCCCAACTCTTCCCCACTCAGCACCTCCAGAACCAACCCTTCCCAACCCCTGGTCGGCTCTAGTAGAGGTTCATACACGCATTCTCCAATATATTCACCCACTTGCCACTCGTGCCCCGATGACTATGCTTCAAATGCTGCCTAAATGATCTCCCCTAAAGAACTTCTTCTCGTGCTTGCATTCCCCAAATCTGTGCATTTCCTGCATATGCCCTATACGCACTTGCCAGTCCTGTTCTGTTGCGACAGCGACGTGTGGATCGGTGGAAGAAGACAAGGAAAGCCCTGATCGGGGGAAATCTTTACCGTAGTATCCAGTGTGTCAAAGTATTACTTATATTAATTAATTAATAATCTAAGCTATTCAAGTAAAATAGATTAGAATATGATTAACATCTTTAAACGAGGGCTTGATTAGAATAGAATAATTAACTAATTATTAATTAATTAATTTGAATAACACGTTATATGACGTATATTATAGAGAGCGAGTACTAGAAGCGGGTGTACATGGTATAACTAGCATGTAACCTACTTACTAAGCTTAAAGTAGTTAGTTACGTCCAAAAAAATTACTACTTTAGGCTTAGTGTGTTGCACGTGACTTGATATTCCAAATTAATCAATTAATAATCAATTAATCATGATTTAAATAGAATAGAATATGAGTAACACCTAAA
>AYLM01003085.1:0-28780 GCA_001625345.1 Cairneyella variabilis
TTCTCACACTGGTAGTATCCGCAGGTGTCGGCTACGTCGGGCTGAGTTATAGAGATTGGAAGGCGGCTGCATAGCCGGAGAGCTCAGCGCAAGACCAGGAGTGGCGTCGCAAGTGGACCGGAATTTTCATGGCGTTTTACTTCGTTCCGGGTTTTGAAGAGGTTGCGGCAGTATAAGCATTCGTATTCTCTTTCCTGTTCTTGTCCGTAGGCACTAGAGGTTCTATGTTAGAAATTCACTGCCAGTTGAAAGGGAAAGGGGGAAATCACTTCAGTTTCTCTTGAGAGTTAAATATCTTTCGCTTTTTGGGGTGCTATTATGTTGTAGGTGATCGATGCTCGTAGATGGTTTGCTGGGATTCATGAGTGGCCTAGTCTTTGGCTGTCTGTGGTGGTGGCTTGTTTTGGAGACAGATCCACGGGAGCCGGGCTTTAGAGAGAATGTTGTGACATATTGAGAATAACTGCTCGTATCTCTAGTACCGGAGAATAGGGTACCAGGAGATGATCGACCGTACGAGTTTATAATTATGCTACTTGCAAATAACTTGCGTCTTGGCCCGGACGTAGTCGATGACAACGACCCAGAAGGGGAGTAGGCACGTGGACCGGGCGAGGCCCTCGCCATCTTCCTATAGTGGAAAGTTCGCGCGCTTCTTCCGACCAGCTATTGCACCTAGGGCGGGTTGAGAAGGGGCACTATTGTCACTCCCTCGATGAGAGTCCAGCTTCTGCAATAACGATTTGTCGTCTGCTTAAGCATTGCTTGTGTAATTATTATAGATAGAGCTTTAGAAGCTAGACTTCGCAGAAGAGGAGCCTCGAGGTTTCTACCTAGTTAAATATATTAACTTAGATCTATTTCAAGGTTCCGAAGAGGAAAGGAAAACTAATCTGTGAACCGTGATATTACTTGCTGTTTGTAAGGATTCTGCTAATCATGACCTCATAAGGTCCTATATACGTAACCCACGTCAGGGTATATTAGGAGTGGGTTATACATCACTCTAACAAAGGCTGAAAGGAGTTCTAGAGCTGAGGATAATCCTCACCCTTTCTTTCCTTATTATAAGTAGCTAAAGTGAGGATAGTAATGTATATTGCATATAAAGCAAGGAGTATACATTGATCGTAAGACTCAAGCTCGCCGATTAGATACGGCAACGACTATTCCTATATAGCCCATAATTACCATATAGTTTCGGCAATACCGAATACTAATGCCCTCCTTTAGTGAAGCTGAACTTAGTTTTTCGGCCTGTCCGAGAATGAGCTGATTGTCACGACTCTAGAATCAGGGCTCTGTGAAGAGTATTGTAGAATTAGGTCTATTGACGATTCTAAACTAAGGAAAGAAGAAAGGAAAGTTTGAGGGCAAAGCCTTAGAATAAATACATAACTAATGCTTTGTCTAGCCCGCTTCCTTTCATACGCGGTTTAGAATATTCCCCTCGCCTAGCCCGCTTCCTTTGCGCGGTCTAGAATGTTCCCCTATTCTGCAGTTCGGCTAGTTACGCGAGGCGGCAACGGTGAGCTAAGAGCTAACCGTGACAGGCAGCGGCGCGCACCCGCTCAACCCAGTCACGAGACTCGCGTATGGAAAAGGCGCATTTACCGCGGTCTTGGCAGATAAACTCTTATCGAGAAATTTTATGACACTCCCCGCGCAGCAAATCCAGGGCCACAGCATCACACACTGACAATGTCGATCGAAGATAATTTACAAGAACCTCTTTTAGAGAGGTTGAGCGCCAGCCCGGACCCAGAAACTTCGGAACCTCCGTCGAAGAAAAGAAAACGTGGGCCTGTCGAACAAGGTGCGAAGAAAGCCGCAAAAAAAACGAAGGGCAAGAAGGCAAAGGCAATTGAGGAGGATAAGCTGGATATCGAGGCCGGCATCAATAATGCGTTCTCATATATGGATAATCAACTTTTGGCGGATTACATTGCGCAACGGACGAGGAAATATGAAAGCGAATTGAGCTCTATCGAGCTGGAAGACAAAAACATTCCTGGTGTGCATTTCAGTAGCCAGCATAGTCTTCAACCATCTGACGAGCGATACAGCAAATGCAATCCAAGATACTACATCATGGGATAAACCACGGACACTCGATAACCTGCCTGGCTTCTTGGAAAAGTTCTCGGGTAATTCTACAAAGCTGTGGTCAGCCTCGAAGAAGAATGGAGCGCCTCACACGATCATAGTGACCGGGGCTGGACTACGAGCAGCAGATGTGGCAAGAGTCATGAGGAAATTCCAAACGAAGGATGCAACAGTCGCCAAACTTTTCGCAAAACACATCAAGATCCAGGACTCAATCAAGTTTCTGAAGTCTACAAGAACAGGAATTGCGGTTGGCACACCTCAGCGACTTAAGGATTTGATGGACGACGGTTTGTCTTTTCTTCATTTGTGGGAAGAGAGATGCTGACAACATAATGCAGGCGCTCTGCAGACGGACAGATTAGAGAGAATAGTCGTAGATGCCTCACATGTTGACCAGAAGAAGAGAGGAATGCTGGAGATGAAAGAAATCCAGATACCACTAGTAGGTTGGCTGGGACAGGCACAATTCAGAGAGAAGTATGCAGCCCAAACAGGAGGTATACAGCTGCTTTTCTACTGAATTGAATTGCACACCCTGCCTTGAGTTTTGTTCTTCGCGACTGCATTTCTCGGATCTTGTTCTCTTGAGGTCTGGCCACCGTTCAAGATTTCAAGCGCTTACTCCGAAGAAGCTTCCTCATTTGTAGAAAGTGGTACCTCGTAGTAACTTCCTAGTAAAGCTGAGAAGCTTGTGCTTGCCAAGTTGGCGATTGCCCGACTTCTCATTTCTGTTTTCCAACTTCTGCATCGATACTCGCTCACTCCCCAACTCCCATTTTAGAGAAATTTCTTTCTCACCATTCCGTCGCGATATTGCTTGTCACTCGCTCGATTGTTTTGAATACCTCTTAGCTGCTCGAGGTTCCCTCTTTACGGACTCGTCTGTGCTGGGCTCACAGACCGTTTGGAGTTTGGTTACCTCCACGTACATCCTGTCGCTACTCGAGACCACAGCTATGAGAGCACTCACGTTCGTGCCTTTAATGGCAATTTTCCATGGAACAGTAGGAGACATTGATCATCCTGCTACAGGTAGACGCCCTTCCAACTGATCTCTTGATTCAGCGCTGACGGATCTGCTAGGCTGTGCTCTCTGGTGTTGGGAGAACACACAATATGTCAGCAAATGTGCAGAGGATACTGCCTGCCTTTGCAGTGATCCCAATTACCAAAATGCGAGTCTCCTTTTATTGGGGCCAAAACGAGCCGTCCCCATCCCTGATGCTATTTACCCAACATTGCTTCCGACTAACAATTCTTCAGTCGGTCTTTCAGTACCTATATTCCCAGTGTGACACAGCTCACTTTGGCTCCGCACTCTACCATTCCATCTCCAATTGCTTCGGCACTGATAGCGAAATTCCACTCTTTGGTATCCCTCTCATTCCTAATCGCGATAACCTGCGTCGGTGAGAGGCAGAATACGTTGCAGGTGTAAAGCTGTACGGGTCTGGATCCGCGGCAGGATATCCGACTGAGTGCTATTTACGCGACACAGAATGCCAATTATCCAACATAGAGTGCCAGAGGTCCATACTCGTCCAGCGCATCTCCAACTCTCGCTCCTCTATTCTCTCAGCTCACTTCACCAGCAATGGCATCTGGCACATCAACCAAGGCAGCCTACTGCGCAGTTCCTGAATCAGCTGTACCCCAGCTTTACACGGGCCAAGCATCGACACCAAAGCCGGGCTTTGTCCTATCGTTGATGCTCATCCCAGTGATCTATCTGACTTGATGGACGCGCGCCTCGTTCTCTGTCCTTTCTTTCACGCCGCTCGCGATTCTGCCAATCAAAAGACGACGGGACTTTTTCTGCCAATTTTGGAGCAGGCTTTTACGCCTTGACTGAATATCCATGTTAGGAGAGCGACCTTTGTACACTTTCCTGGAAGATTGGCATGTTGGCTTTACATCAGTGCCCAGGGAGTTGAGTATTGGTGCTTTTGCATGTCCTTTTGTTCTAATTGCCTTCCCATGTAAATATCGGAAAGGGGGCAGGAGCTTCATTTGTATGTGCAAGGATGTTTTGGAACTTTGCTACTCGAAGCTCAATGTATGTATAGCGGGTGCAGTATTAGCCTTTGGGGCTGCGGTAGATTAATGCTGAGGGACGTTTGAAAACATCTGTTCGTGTACATTCGCATTGTCCTTTCTTGTTTGAAGATTCTCTGCCCGAGTTAAGTTACCTAGTCTCTCTGCTCTCCCACGGGACTCCACTCAAATGAAACCAGCCAAGTGGCTTCACATTCAGTTTGCCGTCAGTCGAAATATTTCAATTCGTTACATCATTGACTATACAGCAAGGTTGAACGTTCTTCAGGCTCTCCTGGGCCATTGAACACAGGCAAGACCGGAAAATCCATGGCCGCTAAAGCTTTGTACGACCCCGCAGCAGCTGCCTTGATACTCGTTTCGTCATCCAATCCACCCGGTCTCGGAAATGCTGTTCGAATAGGAATGCTTTTGGCCGAAACTTCGTCAAATACTTCTTTCACAGTTACATCAACGTTATGCTTTAGACCTATTGTTGGAGTCTTGTAGAAGAAGCTCTTGGTAGTCTGCAATAACTTGAGGATTTCGACATCGCCCGCTTTTTTTGCCAGCATGTCTGCCGTCCGTCCCCATTCGTCTTGTGTCGTTCGATCAGCTCCTGCTTCGATCAGTCTTCTCACTGCTTGGACGTTCCTGAACTCGATAGCTGCAAAAAGCAATGGTTGCATGTGCAGTTTGGATTTCTCGATAGTTGATCCTGCTTCGATTATGTCCAGAGCAATGGAAAAGCATCTGTTCAAGGAAGCAATTTCCAACGGAGTGAGTCCGAACCGATCAATTTCATCGAGTCTTGCATCATGTTCGAGAAGTATTTTTGCAGCCTCTTTGTTGTTATTCATCGCTGCAAGGTGCAGCGGAGTTCTACCAAACCTGTCAGGCTCGTCTGGAGACATGTTGCCCGTGGTAAGGAGTTCCTCCAGGATAAGTGCTGTGGCCTTCTGCTCTGACTCATCTTGATCTTTGTCCAAAGCACAATGAAGTGCAGTACTCTTGGTGCCGGGTTCCTTGATGTTTGGATCACTTTGCTTGGAACTAAGTCTATCAGTGATCAAGTCAAGGCGTCGAAGCCTCACTAGTGACCAAATCGGAAGTTCTGCGAGGTCAAGCTTCTGGGCACTATCTGCTTCCCTGTTCGTGCCTTTGTCTCGGCACAAGTCCATAAGTTTTGTGTGGCCGTATTGTCTTGCTACAGTGAATGGGGTTCGGCCGTATGTGTCCTTCAGCCCTGAATCGGCGCCTTTGGTCAGTAACTCGAACGCCACTTCAAGTTGGCCAGCCCTGCAAGCACAGTGGAATGGGGTCATCCCAATTCCGTCTCGAAGACTAATGTCGAGGTTCTTTCCGCAAAGTAACTGAAGGCAGCCCAGATCTCCATTCTCTGCTGCCCAGTGCATCAGACCTCTTCCGTCTTCATCTACACAAGACAAGTCTGCTCCAAAATTTACCAGTGCCGTAAGCGCGGCGAATTTTCCTGCCTTTACTGCTCGTAATGCAGCCGTTCTGCCTATCAAATCCTTTCGTTCTGGCTCAGCACCGTTGATCAGGAGCTGCGTGACTATCTTCGAGTGATCCTCGGAAGCGGCATACATTAATGCCGAGCGGCGTTCAGTGATTTCGAAGAAGTCTACTTCGACGTCAGGGAATCTCTCAAAAATGGCCTCAACAACTTCAGTCAAGCCCCGGAGCGCAGCAAGCGCCAACGCTGTGTTCCCGGCTGCGTCTTGAAGGTTAATCGATATCTCAGGATGTGTCAGTATTGCAAGAGCAATCTCCGAATGGCCTTGAAGAATAGCCACCATGAGCGCCGTCTGGTTTTTACTCTTCTCTCTCCTCGCATTGACGTCGATCTTGTGGCCAGGCTCTAGAAGAACTTTGACAACATCGAGACTCTTCTGGAGCTCGTACTGATTTTGGCTGAATTTCTTTACCCGCAAAATTGCCTCGAAAAGAGGCGTACGGCCTTTACCACTCCAGACGTCTGCCAATGCACCCAGCTCGAGAAGTCGGCGAGTAGTCTGCGCATTGCCTCGTCTGCATGCATAATGCAATGGAGTCTGCCCATAGGTGCCTTCGCGAACATTCAAGTCGAGCTTCTCGAACCCATTTCCAATCTCCAGGGCGGAGATCAATTCCCAAAAATCAAACCAAGCACAAATATGAATGGACTGAATTCCCTTCCCTCTCACATCCCACTTCTCGTGATCTTGTGTATCGGCTGCCCACGCAGCTTGAATGAACGCCTTAACACAAGAAGAGTCCCGGAGATATTTCAGTGCCATGTCGTCCATGGTAGCGCCAGCATCATGAACGTGATCGCCCCAATACTGCACCGCGTAGGAGATGAATGGGTGTGTTTCTTCCTTGGCTGCAAACTCCTCAATCTTTCCACATGGCTTCGAAAATATGTCGAAATTCATGTATATCAAACATTGCGTCGCCATGTCTATGTCGCCTCCCTCGAACCATGTCTTGCGAGTCCTCTGTAGGTATTCAGCCAGCGTTGAGTGCTCAAGTCGTACCGTTTTCCTCATATCTCGATCTATTCTGACGAGGCCCTTCGTCACTTTTATGATGATTTTTTCTTTTGTTTCGCCATCTGCATTGTATTTGGTATCGCCAACACGAGGTGCCAGTGCATGTTGAAGCTCCCGAAGTGTGAGGTTTCTGTAGGCACCAGAAATGAAACACAAAATTCGCAAAGCCAAGTCTGCAAATCTTTTTTCCTGGCCCTTAATCCTAACTTCCATATCCTCTTCGTACATCTGTTCCAAGGCCAAGTCGACCCCATCCTCGACATTGGCCGGGATCACACCGGCGGCTAGCTCCGTCAACGAAGACTTGATTGCTCTCAGATCCGTTTTGTTTTCAAACGATCTGACGTACTGCTTCGCGAGTAGGAATCTCCCAGCGGAACATTTGACGATGGAAGACACAAGCTCAGCAAACAGCGAACTACTATCATAGCATTCGTCGCCCAGCGTCGTTGACAGCCGATCCGTAGCGCTAAGATCAGTTGTCGATTCTTCTTCAGGCATCTGTGCCTCGATCTTCTTCCTGACAAAGGTTTCCAATTCTTTATCAGGTGTTTCGATCTCTACTTCAAAGACCTCTGGCGCTAGTAGCTCCAACATATGGGCAGGATCCCGGGAGCACACACCCTTGCTAGCCATACAAGTCGAACACAAATCGAAGCACCTTTCGATGGGCTTTTGCGGACAGTTCTTGCAGTGGTAGTATCTGAGGCACTCTTCGTGGCATTCATTGCATCTGATTGCTTGTAGAGCTTTCTTTTCAACGTTTCTTGATGTTGTCAGAATTCTTACCCGCTCAGGGTCGAGCTGTCTTGGGAGAGTCCTCTCAACAAGAAGCCGAGACTCTTCAGATCCTTCGTCTACACCATCCACCACGATGAAAACTCTGGGGTAGGCTTTCAATTCATCCTAGGAGCATGATCAGCGGAGAACAAGACAGCGAAGTATTTCTCAGACGAGGCAGACATTTCTTTCTGGCGTAAATTCCCAGGCATTGCATCGACCCGATTTGGAGCAAGCAAAGGACTTACCTTCAGGAGAGCAATCATCTCTTTATCAAGCAGAGGAACTACCTGTCTCTTCGACTTTGCATACGCTTTCCTGATGTCGGCACTCACACCAGACTCCTTGAACTGAACTAGCTGCTTAAGCAAGCTTCCAAGAATGCGTTCTGAAGTGTGAGGAATTGAAGGACATTTTTCAAGGTATATAGAGAGAACTGGAAGGGATGGTTTGATGTCCGTCATCAGATGGTCGACCACGACTGAAGAAAGTATCGTTTTCCCAGTTCCGGCTTCTCCATAGCAGCGCAACACCTTGATTTCGCCTTGTTTCCAGAGTTTGAATTCGTCCTTTTCGAGAAACCAGCGGCCTAAACCATCGGAAGTTTTAAAGAATGTCTTCTGTATCTTGGGAAAATTGAAGGGAGAAAGCCAGGCCTCGATAGCTCCCCGCTCCTCCTCCTCCTCTTTTCTTTTTCTGTCTTCCCGGTCCTCATCGCCTTTCTTCTCCAGCCTCTTGACGATGGTGTTCGTTTCTCTAGAGATATTGATGTTCCCAGAGCTCAATATGGTGTTGATTCCCGCACAGCTGGCATTTATAGCCTGGAAGACTTTATCAACGTCATCCTTTTCGCCGTGCCACTTCAAGTCCTTTACAAACTGCCTAGTTCTGGTCTTCTTCGATTCCAGCACGTTCGCCATCTCCTTCACACTCTTGATAAGATATTGAAGAGGCGAATCTTCTTTCTCCAACCTCTTCACCCATGCCTGGTCTTGCTGGGCTTTCTCGTCTTTGATGAGATCATCGAGGGTTTCATGGACCAGCTCGACTCCCCTGAGTCGCTCTTGGAAGTCTTCGCGGTCTTTGCCAGCATTATATACATCTTTGGCGAATCTAATCGCTTCTTTAAGGGCATCGAACAGCGCAGCACTGCTGACTATGATAGAAAGAGGATCCATCTTGAGTCTCTCCGCCTAGGCGTCGAGGGAGGGCCAGCGGGGCGGGGTAAGAAGCTGAGGAAGGTGTTGGAAGAGCCTCATCTCCGAGATACTTTCAAATTTGAGAGCAAAGATCTCTGTGAGGCTCAGGTGTTGGTGGCGTCACTTGAGAGTCTCGGAGACAGCAAGTGATGAAACGGAGATAGGACCAGAGTGGCAGAAGAGGCTCGAGGGCTGCGCAGGTCTTTCTACGCCACGAGGCTTCGCGGGAATTCTACTCTAAATTGAGACGCTAAAATCTATTGGCTGACGGTCCGAAACCACCCGCCAGGCGCCGACCGCCCCTCAGCGCTACAACTTTTGGGCTGCAGACGCTTATGTTTACTAATAAGCTTCATGGAGCAAATTACCTAGGCACGACAGAAACTCGTTTTCGATTCTACCTCGATCATCATTTCGCATTTCAATGATTGAATACTCTCATGCCACACTTCAGCCATGAGGTTTTCCTTTTCGTGAACACGGGCTAGTGCATACCCCGTAATTTGAGGAACCCGCCACGGGTTGCTTCTTCCACCGCCCCTGCCGTCTGAGGCACGATAGACTGTGCCTCCCGCAAATCCTTCGCTTGGCCCCCAAACTTCACCATCACTTCTCATCTCCTAGAAAATCTCACTTCTGCATGAAAGCATCGTGTTTCGAGGAAGAAGATTGAGATTGAAATGGCCTATCAAATCAAATCATGCCTCCAAATACGAAGCGCAACGGCTGTGGGCTCATGATTACACAAGCAAGTGTGACCATAATTGCGGCCCACATCTGTCAGCCCTAACAAGCCCTCAGCGGCGAGTGCAGGGATCGAAAAAGGCAGCGCATTCCAGCGTCTCAGCGTGCATGAGCAGATTTCCAGTCTCCCCTGAGATTCCATAATATCACCGATCATCCCGTCTCGTCGCATCCTTCAAGTCTCGATTGTTCCTTCGTCTTTCTGTCATGCTAGGCTCTCTGTGTGCTTGAGGAGCTTTCTCTTCTATCTTTATCTTTCGGGGTCGGTCTCTACTGCAGTCACTCGCTCTGCGTACCATCCAATATGCAGCTATCACTCGTTCTTCAACTGCTTCTGTTGTGTTTCGGAGGTATATCACGTGGAGCTCCAACCACAGACTCTAATCCAACATTGACGAAAAGAGCCGCGGCTGCAAGTACGGCATGCGGCGAAATAGTTAACTCTGAGAGTGAGCAGGGAATATATGCGCCAAAAAAAGCAGAGAGCTAATAGTCGACTAGGTGATGTTTTCAACGCAAGTCTGGCTTACGATTGTCTGACTTCAGTACCTTTCAACGCGGCTGTTGCGACTCGTTTCGTTGCGTACTACAATGACTCCATTCAATTCCAATCTACTCTTGCTTATCTCAAGAACCCTCCGGCAAGCTACCAACAACAGTCCGTAGACTTGGTGGCTGGCCTGGAAATCATCCAAAACAAAATCAACGCCGGCTCTTACGCGAATGAGTATGACTTTGAGGCGGAGCTCCAGACTTTGATTTTTGCTGCCCACGATGATCATCTCATTCTATCTGCTGGCGTCCTAGGAGTCTTCAGCTTCGGATCTGAGTATGATCTTGTATCTCTCTCGACTGACGGAATCCAACTTCCCAAAGTCTACCTATCTCGTGAGTCTAATATCCCCCTTTCGGGAGATCTCCGTCTTTCGAATGCTTACACACCTCTAGAGGACATTTTCGACAGCCAGTCGGATGGTACATGGCAGCCTTCAGCAATTTCGAAGATAGATGATCTGGATGTTGTCGAGTACCTCACGGAGTTTGCTGCGAAAAACAGCATTGGAGGCCTAGAGTCTCATACTGATTGGAATCAACTGATGCAATCTGCTGCTCAAGATATCCAAGCCATATTCGGTACCTGGGGTGGAGGTGCAACATTTTACCCTGGAGATACATACACATTCACACTCGAGAATGGGACGACGATTGGACCTAACAAGTGGCTTGCTCTTTATACAGGCGGCGATGGCAACAGCACGGGACCTCTCGAGACTGGTGGTGATTTCTATAACTTCTTCGCTCTAGGCTTCTATCCGGCATCATATGTAGTTCCTGACGACTCTGGGGATGACTCTGGGGACGATTCTGGAGATTCTTCAGCTGCCACAAGCACCTACGCCAGCTCGGATGCGACATCCACAGCCGCGACTGCTTCAGCTACTCCATCATCATGGGACAACTCTGCCTACCCAGAGACGCCTGATATTGCTCAGCCTGATTTAGGCACCTATGGCGGCGGATTCTTGTCTGGGTATTTTCTCAAGGAGTCGTCAATTGCCGTGTTGAGTATGCCAAGCTTTCTAGAACTTGGAGATGCGATCAACACGTTCTCGGCGACAGTGAGCCAGTTCCTTACAGCCAGTAAGGCAGCTGGAATGAAGAAGGTAGTGATTGACGTGCAGCAAAACTACGGAGGCGATGCTCTTCTTGCGTTCGATGCTTTCAAGCAATTCTTCCCTACGATTGATCCTTTCGGTGGCTCTCGCATGCGTGCTCATGATTCGGCCAACGTTATGGGAACGCAAATCACAAACTACTTTGACAGCCTTGATGATACTTATGATGATTGGTATACACTGTTCGCAAACGAATGGGTTTCCACCAACAGGATCAACGCTGCCACCGGTCAAAACTTCACCTCCTGGGCGCAGTATTACGGGCCAAACACTTATAATGGTGACAAATTCAGTAATGTACAACGGTATAACCTGGCCAGCACGTTGTTCGACACCATTTCAGTGGACGATGACACAGATTTTACTGTCTATGGATATGGAGATCGTCCCGCGAACACCTCACAGCCCTATGCTGCTGAGAACATCATGATACTGAGTGATGGTGTTTGTTCTTCGACATGCTCATTATTCATGGAAATGATGCACCACGAAGCTGGCGTCAAGACAGTTGTAGCAGGAGGTCGTCCATCGTATGGACCCATGCAAGCACCTGGCCTTACAAGAGGTGCCAGAGCATACGGAATCGCAGACAATCTGGATGACTATATTGGCTACGCACAATATCTCCTTGAGGATGAAAATCAGCCAAGTGACTTTCTCCCCAACAGGACCCTAGCGAACGATCTTCAGATCTGGTACTCAACACTGAATCTCCGAGATCAAGTGCGGAAAGGCGAGACTATCCCATTGCAATTCACATACGAAGCCGCCAATTGCAGGATCTTCTACACGCCTCAAACCTTCTACAACTACACTGCGCTGTGGCAATATGCGGCGGACGCTATCTGGACGAATCCGTCACTTTGTGTGAAGAACAGCACTGGCTATGCAACTACCAATGCATCGGATGTCACTGGTCCACCTCCAGCCGTCCTACCCACCAAGGCAACATCTGCTCAAACTACTCACCTCGGTTCCATCATTATGAACATGATCTCCGGCAACGACGACACCATCGACGACTACGGCGGTACCAAAGGCATAGTCGTTCCGAGCTACTCAGGCACGCCTTGTCCGAAAGGCAAATGTCCGACCACAGACTACTTTTGCTACACGAAATTCACTACCTGTAACTCAGCCGGGAAAGTAGTGACAGCGCCTGCATGCGTCCCGACTTGTGTCTTGAATGCGAAAGGGGCGTGTACGGGAGCTTCGAATTGCCAGGCTACGAGCAAGACGGATACTGGGTTGAAGGTTGGGAGAGGCTATTGTGAGCCGGATCCGGGGTATTGTTTTTCTGGTGCTTCGAAGAAGCAGGTTACGGATGGGCATGCGGTAAGTGCTTATCATTCTTCAATATTTTTGATGTTACCGCGAAGGATTGCGCTGACTTAGCTATGAATAGGCGGAGCCTGATAATTATTATGGAAAGAGGAACACGATTAAACTTGTTTGAAGAGGCAAAGTAGACTTCTTGAAATTGGCCTCATTCGACAACGAGTGGATGATGGAGAGCGTCAGCCTGACCGCAGTCATAAATGAGGTCTTAGGACGATTTTAGATCTCATTTCTCCGAAAGATCGAAGAAGAGACTGAAGGAATGCATCGACTCGATCGAGGCGAGATGATAGCATCGCGGTTTGTAGCATTAGCGATACCCACTTACATTTGCGGGAGTTTGGGCTGAAAATGGACGAGCATTAGGTGGTGCATGAAAGGATTGAGCGGCATCCAGATCTGCGCATGGGAAAGCACATAATTTCACTTGCATTAGTCTTTAGAATAGTAAAACAACTAAATGATCAAAATCCAACAACTACTGAATAGTGTTCTTCTCTTTTTCTTTTTCTTTTTTTTTTTAGAAGAGGGAAGTAGGAACCGAGAATTGACTGTATGGGTGTCGAACATTCCTCGTTGCCGACCACCTAGATATGTACAGTACTATCCCCAGGTACTCCAGATGTCAGATTTTCGACGGGAAGAAACTTTCCACTGTTGAGCTATTCACAAAGAGGAAGATCTCAATCTCTTACATATCTAAGCCATTTAATTTCCGTGCATGGCTAGAAACATATTTAATTTATCCTTGAAGTCCTTTTCTACTATCGACTGCGAGCTCCAACTAGGTACCGTAATTGCACTCCAACAACCCTCGGGCTCTTTTCAAGATGGAATGATCCCACCGAAAGGGAATTAGGAGCTTTTTCGCAAAATCTTCGCTACTACGGTCATGCGACCTAAACCAAACACTCCACCTCTAAGCCTTCTTCCCATAAACCTTAACCCTCGTCTCCAATGGCGCGAACTTCTTCTCCACCCCACCACGCGGCGGACCCGTCGGTGTCCCAAACACAAGCTGAGCGCGCAGTGACCAACTCTCAGGGACATCCCAGGTCTCGGCAACGCCTTTGCTGATGGTTGGGTGCAGGTGCTGGAGATTGCAGCCGAGACCCTCGTTGGCGAGTGCAGTCCAGGCAATGAATTGGTTCATGCCTTGGGAGTGCTCATACCCTATGTATAGTGTGTTAATTATGTGTGATGGGAGAAAGGCGTGGTGAGAGGGAAAGCTTACAGTCAGGATACTTGGCCATGAGATCTTGGAGTGGTGGAGGGAGAGATTTGACGGCGTCGGTGTCTTCGAAGAAGAGGACCTAGTTCACGTGATTAGCTCGGGATCAATGACTTGAGATGGGGATGGGTGGCTTACAGTACCATAAGCATCACGGTATCCTTGAATCTTCGGCTCGTATTGCGCAAAGACTGGAGGTGGAAGTGTCTTTCTGCATTCCTCCATGCCGATGTCCCAAAGCTTGTCGTGCTCAGTGCCGAAGAGGACGATGGCTCGGCAGGACTGGACGCTGAAGGGAGATGGAGCATGTTTGATTGCGTGGTTGACGCACATGAGGATGCGGTCGTCGGAGATGGGAGACGATTTTGCGAGGGAGAGGATGGAGCGGCGGACTTTGATGGCCTCGAGGAATGGGGTTTGGTATGCCATTGCTGATGTCTGTTTGAAAGTTGGATGAGAAGTATGCCTTGGTAGGTAGAAGATTGTTGTAGTACGTGAGATGAGAAGACGATTGAGCTGCTGTTGATATTGGAATGGGGATTTGAAAAGAAGAAGTAGTACTTATATAGCGAGGAGTCTGGCGACTAGCTCGGCTTGAATGGGAGAACGACCCTCCATCCCCATTCGGAAATACGACGTCTACTCCCTATTGGAGATCTTACAAACTTCGCCGTTTAGATTATGTCCATCCAATGACAACAGAGATGGGATTGAGAAGGAGCCTGGCGTCATCGAACGACCTCACTCGAGGCGTAGAAGCCCGAGATCTCCTTGTTAGGACATAGGTTAATCCCGCTGGAGAGGCACGGTATGGTTTGAAAGTCGAAGTGCCGCAATCCTGCAAGGCACAGTCCTAGGTTGTTGCCTGACGCTCAATGCAAGGCGCATATCTGCTGCGTGTTGATCCAATGATACTGCTCACCTGGAAGCCATCGGGAGATAGGTGGAGCGAATGTGGTGATGTTTCAAGTGTTCAGGTCTTACTTCCGGACGGCTTCGGTACCCCACCCGCATCCCACTCGGCTTGTGGTGGGGGTTGAAATGCTAATCCCGCCTCGCTGATGCCTCTGTGGGGTTTGAGATATGTTGAGGCCTTGAAATATTTTACCTCTGTTCATTTAGACTCAACTTTACAGACAACAGTATCGTCGTTCGTTACTCCTGACCAAGCTGCTTTGAGAGTATCTCACGGTTCTGGAGTATTTTGGTCGGAGGGAGTGTTATCAAGCGTGATCCTTCAGTCTTCCCCAGACCTCTTATTCCAACGCACTCTTCTGTTCCCATCGTACGATGCGTACTTTCCTTAAGCCCACCATCGTATCATGCCATTTGTTCCTCCTCCGAAGTGATGAACCAAAGTAAATTGTAAGTTGAGCCAGGTGACTAAAATCTGCTGTCAAGAAAGTGGAAAACCGGATAAAATGCTAGCTGCGGTCTGCCTTGATCGTCCCTGAGCGGGTAAGGCTGCGGCTGCTTAGCGTAATAGCTTTTGTATGGATTAAGGAAGACCACATTGAGAGAGCTAGCATTCTTCAGATGACGCCTTTCTACTCCATGAGAACAACAAATTTTTTTTAGGCGACATAGGAATGCTTTGACAGGTTTTAACACGTCACTAAGAGAGTTTCGATCACCTACGTCTTCCATTAGCCCCAGAAGGTCTAGCTACCTAGCTAAAGCTAAAGGGCATATCCGAAGCACTAATTCAATTTCTCCCCACATTCCCATCTCCAAATTCTCTACCGACCAGAATTTCATAATCCGTACCAATCCAACTGCTTGCCCAACCAAAAGGAATATCTCTCAAATCAGCCACGAGGACAAGCTCATGAAGCGCAACAAATGTCTCGGCCAACAGATCAAAACCGTCCGCCATCAGGTCGCGGGTCTCTCATTCTACATTCCCGCCAGTTTGCCAATAGAACAGTCTATGGAGCGAAAAGAGAAGTCCATCGACAGAATTGAGGAGTATTGCGAGGACAAAGATGGTGCGAAACTGTTTGAACGCCAGGAGAGGCTGCTAGAAGATGGCTTTCCTCAGTTTTCGGAGCTGCCTGCGGAGTAGCGGCTGATGGTTGAGATTTCGCCTCATATACAGACTCGAGTCCATCGAATCAATGCAGTGGACGAACGACCAACTGTGTTTACTCGTAGAGGTCGTCGTAGAGGCCGAAAATTTACCTTCATCTCGAATCATCCCATGTCTCCACTTCTTCAGGTGTGTCAGGAATCGAGGCACCAGTACATATTCCGCACGAAAGCCACTTTTGCGTTTGGCACATATTTGAGCTTCAAATCCGATATCATTTACCTGGATTTCCTAGGATTGTGTCCGGACAGAGTATTCGAGCAATTCCTCTCGAGCAAAGAAGCAGTCTTAGTGCAGAAGCTCGCCATGACAATGACCTATTTGATACCAGAAAGATCCTGGGCAGCACATTTCCAGAGTATTGCCACGCTAGATCATGCCTGAGCCAGGTGAGGAAGTTGCAGATTGTGTTCGGTGGAGGCGACCATTGGAGCACTGATGAGGATAGGAGAGGTGAACTAGGGCTGCGGGAAATGTCAGCGAGGGATCAGAGAAAGTGTCGGCCCATTGCCTTGGCTAAGAAGCATGTGCGGGGTCTTACGCAATGGCATGACCTTTACCACCGCCCCTTTGACGGGTGGAAGCCCATAGAGGATCGGTTCATGGCTCACCAAGAAACAGAGAAAGAGACAGAAGGACGGCGATGGCATCCGTACTGATTTTGGAGAGATATGGAAAAAGTAGTGGTATCGCAACAGTAAAGTTGCTTCTGTAAATTATATGGCCCTCTCAGAGAGAGAATTAGATTAGGAGAATTTGCAATTAATCGCCCGGACAGAACAAGATGTACAGGTTTGCAACCAAACCCATATCGAGTATCAAGAACCCAAACGCATTCCCCAAACAAGTATGGATTTTCTTTTACAGACCCTCTCCAGCCTGGCATGACAAATCTCCACTTAGGACTTTTCTTTACATGAAGATAAAACCTGACTACAGACTTTGGGACATAGACAAGTCAACGGGACCAGTCCACAGTTTCGGTGTTACACCGGCTCATATACAGAACAGAGCCCACGAGCGCATCGCCATCTACTTATGTTGGAGACCACCATCTCCAAATTGAGCTTTTGCGACCACCAATGTCCATGCACTTCCTATTCCACTTAGATGCGGCGGACTTGTGGTAGATGATTCGGTGTTGTGATTAATTCTCTGAATGTGTTCCATTGTTTGCAGATATTATTACGAGCATATCCAGTCGAAATGAAAGGTCAGACGATATGGGAGTCGAGGTTTGAAGCGCCAATGTCAAGGTAAAAGAGAGGTGGTATACGCAATTCGAGTTGGCAGGCTTGCAACGAGAGGAGTACCTTTACGAATTGGGAACAAGGCAACGGCGGAGAACGCTCGAACTGTGATATGATCTTGTGAGCGAGGAAAGGCTAGGGGCAGGATTTGGGAGGACGAGGCGAAAAGGATTGCACAGAAGGCTTACTGAATTGCTTGTGACTCGATGCTTCTGGCGATGTCATCTGGTTTGGAATCAGGCTAGATCTGCAGCAGAAGGTTTGGTTAATCGTAGTCACTTGGCTTTGCACAAATTGTCGGTGGCTCAAAAGGGACGTCCCATTGACCTCGTCCTATCCAGGTGTGTGGGTGTGTGGTGGTTGGAGTGAATATGAGAGATACAGTTCAATGTTACCGAGGTGAGCTTGTTTTCCTGTCAGGACGTCGCTAAATTTAGCGGCCGCTCGCTATCATGCAGCGGAAGATAGCCCGAATGGGGCCGAGAACACTTACGATTCGGCATGCAACAAGCAAGTCCTTGGATCCTGCATCTTCACACTTCAAAAGGCATCACGTCCACTGTCTCAAAGTTGAGAAGTTTTTCGAGTCATTCAGAGTCCCCCTTTCTCACTAAATCTCAGACTTGGCTAATAATCCCGAATGTAGCTGCTCCATCTAACACTCCATAGCACAATTTCCCAGCGATGAGATGCCGCTAGATCCTAACAGTGAGTGAAGAACCCTTTGGGGAGCGTGTTCCAGTGTGAGTGGGCCAGCGCTGGCTGCATTTTGCTTTGTGGATTGGTGCGTTTTCGGCCTTGATTTACCCGTTCCCTGACCTTGCCATGAGCCTGTCAACGTCGCCGCAGGTGAAAGGGCCTGTGATTAGCGGAAGATTTGCGAAGATAGTTTCTCCGCATCCATAGACGACACAAACACCTTCGCGAAGACGCTGCGAGATCCTCAGAACGTTCCTCTGCAATCTGAATGGCCGCTCCATATTTTTCTCCAGGCCCTGGAAACCAACATCTGCCCTCATCTGGGGTACGTGGACCCCGGGCCTAACCCGTCCTTCCACTATAGCATCTGCGGGTCCCATGGGCATCCTTGAACCTGGGGAATACATTGAGGAGTGGAGACTGAGCTGTGGAAGGGCACTCAGTAGTGCACTGGCCAAATGGAAGCTTTAAAATAAATGAAGTCCCCCGTCCCTCAGCTCATTTTCTTTCTTCCCAACTCTCATTCAGAGCACTATCCTCATCGTGAGGCCTGTCGACTTCATCTCATCTTTCTCGTTGCCCTCCAGAAGAGAGCCAGCAAGCCGCCAAGATGGTGACCAGCACGAGAGTATACAATTGGTACGGATCTCGGTAAACTCAGGTCAGGAAACTCAACTAATGCGATCAGGTATATTGCCATGGTGGCTGCGGGATGCATGGTGCTGTACGGTTACGATGGAGCAGTCTTCAATACCATCCAGACAAACACCTACTGGCTCGAGTGGGTCAATTATCCAGGCACAGAACTGCTGGGTCTCGTAAATACGTCGTACTCAATTGGTGCTATCTGCGCCGGTTGGTTCATGGGAGGTCCAGTGGTAAGTGATAATACCATTCAACAACCCATTTGCAATACCGACTGACTGCTTTAAGGCCGATTTGCTTGGCCGAAGATGGGGAATGGGCATTGGCTGCTTCATCACCGTCATCGCCACTTTCATCCAGACATTTACTCCACATCACACCATCGGTGTCTTCATCCTGGGTCGTGTCCTCATTGGTATTGGACAGGGAATGGCTCTCACCGCTGGCCCCGTATATATCGGAGAAATGACCCCTCCCGATATTCGTGGTACAGTCATGAGTTTCTGGCAATTGTTCTACTCAGTCGGAGCTTTCATTGCTTACTGGGTCGGATATGCCTGCTCCAAGCATAAGACAACTCTTGGCCAATGGGACTGGAAGATGGTCGTCATTTTCCAGATGATGGTTCCTCTCATCATCATGGCTCAACTTCCGTTCGTTCCCGAGACACCTAGATGGTATATTCAGCATGGCGACCGCATTGAGGATGCCCGCAAGACTCTGCGACAAGTCCGAGACACAGAACAAGAAATCGAGGATGAGATTTTGGCTATCCGCGAGGCTATTGTGTTTGAGAAGGAAGTCATCTCCGGCTCCTACTTTGCCCTGTGGAAGGATGCTTCGATCCGAAAGCGTCTCTACCTCGCCTTCATCATCAACATTGGCCAGCAGCTTTCTGGGCAAGGAACCTTGAACACTTATTCGTCGACTATCTACAAGAAAGTGTTCACTAACCAGAATACCATTCTGCTCATCAACGCATTGAACGCCACCTGTGGTATCATCTTCACTCTCAACGCAACTTGGACTGTCGACCGCTTCGGAAGAAAGTTCTTGTTCATTGGAGGCGCGATTGGAATGGCAATGTGCATGCTGATCGTTCCGCTCATTGGTATGGAGACCCCAGATCTTAAGGGAGGCGGAAAGTCACTGCCAGTTGGCAGCGCTATCGTTGCCATGCTCTTCCTCTTCATCTTCTTCTACAAGCCATCTTGGGGAGCTACTACCTGGATTTGGACCTCTGAGATTTTCTCTATGAACGTTCGTTCCCAGGCTGTGGGTATGTGCTCGCAAATGCAGAACGTGGCCCAGGTCATTTTCAACCAGTTCTTCCCTACATTCTACGCCAACAAGGGATTGTAAGTCTTCAAAGCCCGCCTCTCTGTGATGAAAGCTAACAATACAACTAGGAAATCATTCTTTTTCTTCATGACTACGAACATTTGCCTTGCATTCTTTGTGTACTTCTTTATTCCCGAGACCAAGAGCATCGCGCTTGAGGAGGTCGATGTGCTCTTCGGAGGTGCCAACCATACTGAGAAGGGAGGAGACTTGCTTCATGTTGAGGACGCTCACCACGCACGTGTTGGTGTTGATAACACGACCGGTGATGATAAGATTGAGATGGCTGCTCAGACGGACCCAGTGTCTCAGGAGATTGACCTCTGATTCGTGTATTGCGTATGAGGGTTACGAGGTTATGATAGTTATGAATGGGAGCATGAATGTGTACAGAATGACAGAACGGGCAAGGAAGTTGTGAATAGCTCGGTTGATTTAACTTTCTCTTCGTTAATACCAATACTTCAGAGGGATTCTGCTCGTCTTGAACTGCTCTGGTTTTCCACTGATGCCAGGAATCTACGGTTTGGGCCAAAGTCTGGTTTAGATGACAATTCCACCTCGCCTCTTCGGCAACGAAATTCAGGGCATAAGGAATTCACAACAAATTGTACCAATTCACACATTCCTCGGCCGTCTGCATTCCTTTGAAGATCTCATAACCGACTCCCAGTCGATTCCTAATGGATGCCGAGCTATAACAGCACAATTTCTCCTATTCTCTCGGAAGATCCCAGTCGCCGTCCTCCATGAAACAAACAAGTCTGAACAAAACACGAAACCGGGAAAAAGGATGACTGATCCAAGTAGATAGCTAGGCTATATCTAAATATGCTATTAGGCAGGACTTCCGTGCGATGGGGGATCTGTTTGGTGGATCAACACTGCCAGAAGTCTTAGCAGGGCGATCTGGATTCTAGGGCCTAGGCGTTGGGGTTAGTGTGGGGTAGCATTATTGGCTATGCAAGTGATTCACAGACTAAGGTTCTGACATTGATATCCCCCTTTCAAGTCTTTCCGCTTTCAGTTGACGGTGTTCTGTCTTCTTCAAATAGGTATAATATTTTTGCACCTCAGAGGCCAGGTATTGGAGCGGATCTCAGAATTTTCAGCTCTCGTCCTATTCTCTCTCGCGGGTTTCCCTCAGCTGCCTTGCTTGTCCACCAAATTCATACACTTGCAGCATATTCATTTTGGTTGTGCTGATAGAATGCTAACTCGATGCAGGGCTGAAGATCTTCGAGAATACTTACCCTGTAGAGTCAACGTAAGCAGCGTCGTTCCTGCTTTAAAGAGGCACAATATCACGCACAACTCAGCGCCTGGCAGCTGTCTCTCAATAAACACCAAATTTGACCAGATGATTTTGGTTCTGCCCTGCTGTGAATGTTTCGTCTCCTCAAAGTCCTCGAATTGAAAACTCTTACCATCATTCCTGCGCCTCAATCGAAACACCAACAAACACATCAAATCCAACTTTTCTATCGCCTACTTTCCCAAAATGGCCACCGCCGTCATTAACCGACTATTTACCCTCCATCCATGCCGCGTCTCTCGCAGCTTATTGCGGGAACTGCATCTGGGGCCCCGGGATACGAGAATCGAGGGTCTGGATTGGACGCATCCTAATCTCGCCTTCGTCTGGAAGTGTTGCATCGCGCATACCAAGAAATGCTGTGCCATGGCTTGGGATCGTGGTCAAGTGTTTTTCCACCAAAGGGAGCGGGTGCGCGAGGTTTGTGGCTGGGAGGCACGATTGGTGGGGGAAGGAGGCGATTCTCGCTTGGGAGGCGAGGCGGTTGTGGGGATGTGGAGACAGGAGGTTGGGTTCAGGTGATGGAGGCTTCTTGACCTTCACTTTCAGCTCACGAAGGTTCCTTTGAAGGCACTGTTTTGAGATGAAGTCTTGTTGTTTAGTTGGTATCAAGTGAAGTGGAATACTCATGCATGCCATCTCCTTCAGAGTATAGTTGTAAGCATTTGGGGTAGCTTGCCAAGTTTTCAATGCATGAGACTTCATTTCTGAGATTTCTATTGACTGAGAGGGGTCCTCGTTGGATCCCAAGCACAGTTTTCATACCTTCCAGTGTCAAGTGACTTCATGTCCTCTTCCGTCAACTCAAAATCGTAAACATCCGCATTCTCCTCGATCCTCTCGAGCTTCGAACTCTTCGGAAGTGGGACAAATCTCATTTGCAAACTCCATCGCATGAGTACTTGAGCAGCACTCTTTCCTGTACGTTTCATGATAGGCTTGAGCAGTGGATCATTCAACTTCTTCGCTCTTGTCAATGGACTGTAAGCTTGTACCACGACCCCTCGTTCTCGACACCAAGAAACGATATCTGGCCGAGAAAGCCAAGGCGTCAGTTCCCACTGTCCAACAGCAATCTTTCCTCCCTTTCCAAACCCGCGTTCTGATTCAAGCTCCTTGATGTACGCTTCCAGCTCATTCAAATGATGGATACCATAGTTCGAGACACCAATGCTTCGAACTTTGCCAGCGTCCTGAACATCAACGAGCGCTCTCCAGGCGTCCTTGCGTCCTTTGGGGCCACCATAAGGAGCATGGATTAACATCAAATCGATATAGTCCAAACCCGTCTCTCTCAGCGTCGAGTCGACTTGAGCCTTGGTATCGTTGTAAGAGAGTTTGTTTGAGTAGACTTTTGATGTAAAGAAAATCGAGGAGCGGGGTAGTCCGGATGCGGTCATCGCCCTCGCGCAGGCACCCTCGTTAAAGTAGCATGTTGCTGAGTCAATCTTTATTGTTTAGCAGTTGCCTTCCAAACAAACAAAAGTAACTTGAAACTTACATGTCGATACCCAGTCTTGAGTGCATGGGTTACAACGGTTTGGCATTCGTTTTCTGGTCTTAGTGAGAGCCGCTGTCAGTTGTGGGGCTTGAAAATTCGCCGGGTCAGCATACGTCTGGTACACCTGATGACAAATCAGTATGTTATTAATCAGTTGAAAGATTTCTACATACTCCATAGCCCAGAATAGGCATATCAAAACCGGTGCCCAGTCGCACGGTGGAAGCGATGCTAAGTTCTGTCATGGTTGCGTTGGTTGTACTGTTAGGATGCCGGAAACTTTGGGTGAAGAGAAAAGGAAAATATTTGTTAAGCGGCCCGAGAGGAAAAGTTGAGCTTCATATAACCCTCTAACCTAGGTTCAGTTCATGCTTGAGATGGAGTTTACAACGAAGGGTCTTTTTTCTGGCCGAGAGACAACTTAAATCCGATACTTCCATTCGTAGTTAGCGCCGAGCATGGCGCCGAGTGGGGGTGGGATGCGTTTATGACTATTTCGGCCAACCTAGAAAGGCCCCCTTTCTTGCTTGCTCTCTTTTCTTTCAGGCTCTGCATCGCTCAGTCGCGGACCGGATCTTCTCAATGTCCACTGTCTTACAATATTCATATGTCTTCTTGATAAGCACATGTAATCTCAAGCAAGTACGATTAAGACAAGTTCATTAGTCAAGCGCCCGAAAATCTTACTGTGCTCAAAAATCGTAGTTTACTTCGAGAACAAATGCCGAAAGTCAGCAAACGCACGTGAATTCTTATCTACCTCCAATGTCCTACATATTTCCCAAGTGCGAAGGTCACTTCTCCTCTTCCAACTTTAAACACAGAGATTTCTCATCATGGCTCCTTCAAAAATCTTGTCCGAGGAACAGCTCAGATACACCTGGTCGAAGTCAAATGGCGACTCGTCTGTGATCACCCGTCAACTCACAAATATCGAGCGCATGTTCGTCATATTCAACAGAGATCTTTATGGCCAAAATTGTCCCTTCATTGGCGCTACCATCTCACTTGAACAACTCGGCCACTTATCCGAGTCTTTCAATCTCGAACAGCTGCACGCTAGAGCAATAAATGCCTTTATGCAAACTCGATGGAGATATCCAACTATCGCCGCACGCATCGAAGGTGGTGATACAGCTGCCTATCCGGTCGAGGCTGAGATTGATGTCAAGCGATGGGCGGAGAGAACAGTATGCATTGTCAAGGAAAATGGCGGCTGGTCTTCAGTGCGCGAACGCCTCAGTCGAGAAGCTACTCTCCCCACTTCTGCCGGTGATTGCTACACGATGTACATCATTGTGCCACCGAAGGAAGCGGATGCTGCGAAGCTCTCAAAATTCGACCTGTTATTCCACACTCATCACGCATTGAGTGATGGCTCAGGCATTCTATCCCTTTTTAATGAGTTCATTTCCCGTCTTGCAGCCCCTTTGCAAAAGGATATGGTTGCATGGGGTGGAGAGGTCGATCGACTTCTGCCAGGGTCAAACCTCCTTTTGAAGGATGAGGACGAGGATGTAGCTTCGAAAGAGAGGTTTTTCAAGAGCGAGTTGATCGGCAGTGTTGCAAACCAACTGAAGGTTGAGGGATTTGCACAGGTACGTATCCTTACCAAAACTCTGCAGCTCGTGAAAGATGTATTACTCATTCTTCGTGTAGGCCATGGCTGGCCTTCCTAGCTACCGCCCCGACCTTGGTCCACCGAAACCCGAGTACCGGGGGACTCTTTTGGCTGCCCATACATTTGACAGTAACCTTTTACCTCGACTCCTTGCCAAAGCACGCCAAAACGGAGTGAAACTTGCTGCTGTTCTTCATGCAGCACTATTGCAAGCTGTTCATGATGTTTCCGATGTTAAGCCAGTGCCTGAAAATGTTTACAAGACCAGCGGAGGACTCGATCTACGTAAAGGCTGGATAAAATATCCCTATTGTGAGCCCAAAGAGTATGTGAACTGCGCTGTGGTCGTCCATGCAATGGAGGTTCCTTGCAAGTTATTCACGACTGAGCGCCCGAGCAAAAATCTTTGGGAGGCAGCTGCTTACATCGGAAATCTTTGGGCCGATTTCAAGAATAAGAAGGGCATTGCAAAGAACACGGACGCTGATGCAGGAAAATTAGTCGAATCCTGGCAGAACCGAAGGTAAGCATCCTCATTCAACCTTCAACTTGGGTCTCTGACTTGTTTTTCAGCGCAACAGCTACTGGTCCACCACCAAAAGCTCTCCGGACTTGTCCCTACTTTGTGTCAGATCCGCCAGGATCACAGTTTCTTAGCCCAAAATATCATGTCACCGGTAATTATCAGGACATGAATTTTGTACTGGAATCATATCAGCTGGCGACGGATCAGAATCAGAATGTCGTGTAAGTTGCCAATGTAGTTTCTGCCAGGTTGAGAAAAGGCTGACAGCTCTACTTCTAGATCTGCGCGTTCTCACTCATGGAATGATAAGTTGACCCTCTGTCTGGTTTTCAATGCTCTTCGCAATCCAAAAGAGAATATGCAGGTGCTACTAGATACCTGGGTTGGGATTGTCGAGCAGGCGTGCAACGATCATTGAGGTAACTCGGGGTCGTTCGAAAGGGGGGTTATTCATAGAGATGGTATAAACTGCAAAGTATGAATCATAGAATAGAAAGATAAATCTGATACGTCCTTAGCAATCATCTTGATGCTCTAAAGTTCCATCGAATGCCGGTGTAACGAAAACACGAAGACAATATTTCTCTTGAGCGACCCATTTCCGCATCGATGGGATAATTGCGAACCAGAGAAGGTGGATTATGAAGACCAGGTGTGAAGATTATCGCATGATAATGACAGTTCCGAGCAGGCATATAAGACTAGGTTTGAAATTATGTGAGAACACAATACGGCAAGCACCCGAGATTCCATCAAGGTAATTTGAAACCTCTCATTTTACTTCCCCAATCTGATCCGTCCTTGGCAGAAGCGAGGATGACATCAGTCGCTTTCTCACTGATCATGTAGATGGCAACGACAATAAAGAAGCCACGTATCTTAAGGAAAACACTTGCGTCAACCACTCTCAGCCCGGTCAACCCTCTCACTCTGAACTCCGAGTCCAGCACCGCCATGGGATTGTCATCAGTTTCAATGGGACAAGTGCAAGAGGCATGGTGACCCCACGCCTCATCCATCACCCAATTTCTGATATCATCATCGGAAACCACAGTCGGTCCCGGTAAGGTCTCAGTGAAGCCACTACAGTACCAGTGCCGCTGATAGGCACCGTGTTCTGAAGAAGGCTACGAGCAAGCTTGACAGCCTCGACTAGGGCGGCAAGGTCCAACTGGTCAGCATTCTGAGCTGTCGTTCCCTAATCGAAGCAGCGGAAGCTTATGAGAGGAGTGTCGCGTGGATTATTGCTTCTCAAAATCACAGTTCCAGCATGATTGCGAGTATGTGCTTTGAGAATAACCCACGTCCACCGACGCTTTGTAGAGACCGCATCAGCTGAGCACCCAGGATAATAGCGTCTGAAAGGCAGAGGAGCGCCACCAAATATAAGGTCAGGTGGGTCGGACGCAGCTGCCGAGCTGGATTTCTTGATGAATGCGACAGCTAGGCCGTTATTTGCGTAAGGACCATTGTCAAATCCGATTCCGTTCTGCAATTCATCGAAACATAGATCCGGAGGATTACTAAAGGTACAGCCGTTCCAGTGCTCGAAATCGGAGTTGGTCTCGCCAATGACGCCGACTTCGTACCGGTCTTGAAGATTTAATTCTACGCCTGGGAGATCAACAATCATCTGGATACCAAGCTTTAATAACTCATTCTTCGGTCCAATGCCGCTAAGCTTCAGGAGCTAGGGCCTCTCGTGTAGCGTCAACCTGGCCCGGAATTCCCTCAGTTGAAGTATTAGACCTAGGATCAGCACTGTAGAGAGATTGGCCATCAAGGAAGTCGACACCGATTGCTTGTGGCTTCCCATAATTAACAGTTTAGAATCGTATCTTGGCAACCAAGCAATTGAGACGTATGTCGAGGGGGTATTTCCGCGAGCCATCAGGATTGACAGCATTTGCGACCTGGACCACGAAGTTCCGAGGTCCACTTCGTTTCGCACCATCCACAGTATTGGGATACTCATAAAGGGTTTGACGTTGGTCTCAGCCAGGATGATTGGAGTTCATGTCTGGATTGATGACTTGGGCGAGCTGCTCTTGAGTTGAACCTGCCGATGGGTTCACACCAACATACTCCCATTGGGCGTTGCCCAAACCATCTTGTCGTCTCTCTCTTGTCGTGTTGTATTGTCATATTGATTGACAAGTGATCCCATCACATGACAGAATATTCTGAGGAGGCGTAGTTGTAGGCAGGTACAACTTCATACAAGGATTCTCCTTGATTATTGCCGGCCTCTATGAGAAGAACCTGTTTAGCAGTTAGCGCACATCTAGAGCTTTTTATAATTGCAGGTTACCTTATATCCAGCGATAGCGAGTCTGGCTGCTAAAGGTCCGCCACCACGTCCTGAGCCGACAACGACATATTCGTAGTCCTCGAGAACAGTAGTCCTGAAGGTGTTAAAGCTTAGGCAGGAGAAGAGTGACGCCTGTAACTCACGTAGCATGTACAAGAAGGATTCGAAGGCAAAAAAGCACGAGAGGGAATCACATCCTGATCTGCCTGCAAAGCGTTCACGATTCTGAATTTTGATTCGATATCAAGCTCAAACATTTGGTGTAACAGATAAAAGACCAGCTGTAGATTGGACGATGGGATTTGAGAAACAGAAACCTCAGCTCTTTCATGTGAGTGAGGGTTTTATGTCACCAAAGCAATTCTCCTCCGACTGGAGGCCTCCTGCAAGCCCTTAACTTGAGAGCCATTGGGAATTGAAAGTTACAATCACATAAGTTATTTCAGAATTGGATGTTCGTAATGATTATTTCGGAGGTAAAGCAGTACCGCATGCTTGTTCTTGGCATTGCAGCACAACACCTCAAGCTTCCCGACAGCGGTGCGTATGAAGGCTCAACTTGCCCATTCTTTGACTGTGTAGGAGGTCGCTTTGCACGTGTTCCCTATCATCATGTTACACGACACGAATCAGTGGACCAAGGTGTTGAGCTTTTGACTTCTGATTTGTCGCAAAGGGCGTCTTTACGAAGCCCTCACTTGGCGAGACACGAGATAAAGTAGTACATGTACCATATCTGTCTGACAGCACCAAAAGAGCATTTTGCATTGACCCTACAGGAGGTCAATTTAAACTTTTGGAATGCGGACTGGGAACGGCTATGACGGCATTCCGCCACATATCATTGGCAGCAACGACTATTCGCCAGTTGTTAAACGGCGATGCACCAAGACAACGCCATTTCCCCTCAGTTTCTTCCCAAAGAAGTAATTTGAAAATATCCATTGTGCCGCCACCAGTACTTGCTTCCTCGCGTGGGCCTATCGAATGGTAGTGACCTATGTGCTTCGGTCTCGTATTTACCCGACTTCTGAATGGTATTCCTTTGAGCCATGAGAACTTCTGGTAACTACATCCGAGAGAGCCAAGAAGTATCGTGCCACAAAGATGACGGGCTTTTTATTTCAAGCCTTGAGGACTTGTGGCACTGCCAAGATACGATAATGAAGAGAGAATTGCTCCGCTGACGAACATCTGGGAGATAGATCAAGCCAGCCCGAAATTTATTATTAAGCATACGGATCAGAGCAAAAGAGAATAAACGAGTTAAAAAGATACCTTAGTCTTCCTCATGACAGGCTGTGAGGGTCTACTCCCAGTCGCACAAACTTGGCGGTGAACGGATCGCCGCAGCGCAACTCATCGCCAGGCCTCTTCTAACACTTAAGACCCGGAAAGACAAATGCAGACTAAGTAAAAGCGCAAGAAACGACTGTCGGGATGAGATTTCATGGCGAGTTTGCCACTTGGGCTTCGATCAGACATTATAGTGATGGTATGGAAAGCAGAGTTCGGGGTGGATGAAAAGGTATATCTGTACCTCCTTACGGTAGCCGAAGCCAACAAGAGCGCATCTTCCTTCAACCTGCTGTCTTGAACGAGAGACGACTGAAGTTTGGGTATCTAAGGAACTAATATTTACCTGTGGCAACAGAGACTCAGTGAAGATGATAATTTTAGGAGAGTGCTACATAAACTGTTTGTTGAGTTCGCGGTCACGTGAGCGCCGGGGGCTGCATCCTGTCGGATATTTCAGTACTAATACGGTATTTTTACCCCTTATTTTAGTGCCACGCAAGCACTACCCCTTTCGGTT
>AYLM01000710.1:0-56161 GCA_001625345.1 Cairneyella variabilis
TTTATATATTTAACAAAACTATAGAAAATAACTATTCAATTCCTTAATTCTTATATATTTAAACTATGTTATAGAGATTATATACAACAAAAAAAAAGCATTATCGTTATACTAGAATGTGTTAAGTTTATATAAGCTAAAAAAAAGTTAATTTTTATATTAAGTATATACTTTAGTAAGGCGTAGCGCTAGCGAGATTTAAGCCCCACAAAGATCTTACTTAGATAATAAGAAAGCCTATTAAGCTTATTATAGCATTCAGCATTTATTTAACTAAGAAATGAAGTAATCTAATTTAGAATTAGTATAAGAATTATCACCTCCACGTAGAATAGACCAATTAAATAATAGAATCTTAGTCCACCTCGGACTTCATCCAATTTATCAGTTCAGTATCCAATTAACTAATTACATTGGTCCAATGGATGAAATCCTCGTATTGATAGACTTAATAGAATGCATCCACCCGCCATCGTCCTACTCTTATACAGCGCCGAGTCTGTGGCCACCTCACTCACAATTGTCGTTACATAATTCTCAATCATACTAACATTCAGTCCCATTGGCAGCAGCTCGGGCAGAGTGGCGGAATCTTTTCCCAGACCCCATCCATTCCGGCTCGTGTAGCCCGCGAATCTGAGAGACAGAGTTCCCGTTCGGTTGTTAACGTTTAGCACGTCAAACAGCACAGTCCAGTTGCCCTGCAGCTTTGGGCAAAATACCAGTCCTCGGTCTGAGGTACCGATCGCGTAGACCAAGTTTGCAGGCGATTTGTCACCGAGTATATGCTCCATCAGTGCTCCACCATATGTGAAGCCCAAGGCTTTTCGGTCTAAAGAACCGATCTTCCAGGCTGCCTCGCTGCCTCCCGGCCAGATGTTGCCCATTTGAGCGTGCCCAGCTGTGTATCTTTCTCCACAGTAATATTGGACTTCAAAGACACCGTCTGAACATCAGTAATAGCGCCACCATTGGCCCAGGCTTGCATCGTATACTCCTTCTCACGACGAACATCTTTGAACTCAAAATTCCCCTGCTCATCTGCATAGCCAGTGTATTGGTACAAACTTCCTTGATCACACGTGTTGCCATCATCTCCAAGGAATACCGCAGCTCCAGCAGCGGCTCGTCCGTTGCTGAGAACGAGCTGACCAGAGACTATACCTCGATCGGAGTATTTTGCGTCGTCCTGCCACTCATATGGCCAGCTGCTGAACTCTGTCTCCGCTTGAGCGGAGGCATCGTCAATGCTTCCATTGTTGAGTAGACGGGCCAGGGTCCCTACATCTTGCCTGTCATGATGGGATCTTGAGTTTCTGGGTACTGAATGTTATAGTGGCCTCCTTCATTTTGAAACTGTAGTTAGTGAAATTCTCTCGGTGATAGAGTGTTTATAAGTCCATCACATACCATGATACATGTGTAGCAGCACCGTATTCCCCGTATTACTCTCCCGATGCAGCATCAACTCCTGCTTTAGCTGATCGCCCACATGATAGTCTTTTCCTGAAACATTAAACGCACCCACATCCGTCCCATAAACACCATGGAAATCCAATCCCTCACAAACACGGGAAATCGCATTTCGTGATATAACTCCCGCCATTTCGCTGCAACGTCTCATCCTGGACTTTATACCCAGTCCTGATATCTCCCTCTGGTGGTAACGCCTCATCTTTGATATTAGTCCGCCCATGGGTGAACAGCAAAGGATCGAAACGGTATACAGCGCGGTATTCACCTCGAATAGTCTCCTTGGCAAATTACGTATTGGTAGAAGCCTGCAATTCCACCGAAGAGCACGAAGTGGACGAACCCTTCAAGAGCCTCTAGGACAAATCTATCATGTCGTCTGTCTGCTTGACGATCTGTAGAGTACTTAGGTTGAAACTGAATGAATTGGATGTCCCACCAGTATTGTCGGCATACCCGTCTTTGGTGCCATTGGCCATTCGGCGGCCATTATAGAGCATGGAGTTGGTATAGCATGTGGAATTGGTGTACATAACGAAGCTTCCGCCATTGGAGATAGGGGAGGAAGTTGTATAGTAAATTCTCAAAGCCGGCGGAGCAAAAACAGGAGCGGTAGCATGGAAGATCAACTGAAGATTGATTATAGCCTGATCATGGCGAAAAATTAAGAGGCTAAAAAACATATTTAGATGGAGGATTCTGATCTCTGGTATTTCGTCCACTATATGCCGATCGACCTATTTCCCAGCCAAGACTTTTGGACTGCTCATGTTTATCTTCTTCTTAGAATAAAGCTTGATGAGCGCTCGCTGAATATTGAACCGAGAGGTTGAGTACTCAAATGTATTAAACTTTTGTAATGGCAAAGTAAATATGGTTCATATTAAATTCTTTTGACGAACGTTTACCTGCTGAGGCGAAATATATTGTAGAACATTGAATCCGGTTGATACAGGTCAGAAGTGCCCGCAGTTTCCACCTATCAGAAAGAAGTGCTTTTTATAGGAAAAATGATGATTTTAAGATCAGAATTGCTGAAGCTCCATGGAATGTAAAGGGACTTGAGATCCATCTCAAATGAAACGGGAACTCGCATCAAGCGGAGGCAGTCCTCCGTGCGCAATCGAGGATGGCAAGTATTTCAAGAGATATTTCCAAACCGTTAATTAGTAGTTACCCTTCAAAGATCATTTCACAGATGTTTGATACTTAAGGAGAGAAATATATACCCGGAGTACTGTGCTGAGTGATCATGTGATAAGGCCATGTGACCTCGCCTCCCTATCGCACCCGCACTCGACTTGAATTTCTTGAGGGCTCCCACCTCCTTCCGCTTCTTCTTTAGACGTAAATTGAAACCCGCTGCATACTTACTATGTCCGTGCCGCCTTTGCCAGGGACTCAACTCCGGGGCCCGTAGTACCTACCTCATGGACCGGGAGCGGAAACCGCATAAAATGCACGCCAAGTTGTACTCTTCAGGTATCGCCGAGGTGGGCGCACTCAGACCGAGTATCTGCTCCTCGAGTCTCGCCCCGTATTCGTCTATTGCAAAAGTACAGGTATGGCAAGGCTGCGGCCACTGCAGCTTCTGGGACTGGACCTTGGCGGAAGAACCGTGCGGGCATAGTGGCGTGCAGGATTGTAGGATACAGCTCTGCGCTGACAGCGGCACACCGGAAGCTTCCCCGTGCGCAGACCCTGAAAGCTTGGAAGCCTGGAAGCCTGGAAGCCTGTTTACTCGGCGGTAACACGCTTACCCCGCCGCTCAGCGCAGTTGTGAAATACCGGGTATTACCTCCCATTTTGTGTACGATTTTCTTTCTCCCGTTCCCTTCCACGATTTTTAGACCTGACGTCGTCGGTGGCGCTAAGCAATGGCCGCCGAACCAGCACAAAATCTAGCTCTCGAGGCAGATGTAAGTCTCTCTCCACAATTGTACTCTCTACCACATCGCAAATTTAATTCCGCTTTTAGACTACCGCCGCCGACAATGATTCTGCATACGGCGACGCTGCCGATGGTGTCTCAGTGTCTAGCACCTCTGTGACGTCGTCGATCTTAAACCATACTTACGAAAACGGCCGTCGATATCACACCTACCGCTCAGGAGAGTATCCGCTTCCAAACGACGACAAAGAACAGGATCGCCTAGACCTTCTTCACCACATCTGGAAACTACTCCTGGGTGGAGGACTGTATACCGCGCCAATCCCCAAAGACCCACAACGCGTGCTTGATTTCGGCACAGGAACCGGTATCTGGGCCATTGATTTCGCGGATGAATTTCCTTCTGCCAAAGTAATCGGGACTGATCTCAGTCCCATCCAACCAGCTTGGGTGCCCCCCAATTGCACATTTTATGTCGACGATTCGGAAAACCAGTGGACGTTCCGGCCAGATGAAGCTTTCGACTATATCCATGGACGAGCCATGGGAGGTTCGGTGAAGGACTGGCCAGCCTTGTATCGCGAAATGTACAAGCATACGAAGCCAGGAGGCTGGATTGAGATACAGGAGTATGAGACATGGTGTCGCGCGAACGACGAGAAAGACGAGATCCCACCATACTTGATGAAGTGGCAGATGAGTGTCAACGAGGCGAGCGAGAAGTTTGGGAAGAAATTGAACGTAGCAATGGATCATAAACAGAATATGATTGATGCAGGATTCGTGGATGTTGAGGATGTTATTCACAAGGTAGTACCCCTATCGAATTTTCATCATCATACGCTAATTGCAAGATTACAGGTCCCAATTGGAGGGTGGCCAAAAGACCCCAAACTCAAGGAAATCGGACGATTCGAGCAGTTGCACATGGTTGAGGCTGTTGAGCCCTTCTCACTTGCGCTCTTCTCGCGCGCTTTAGGATGGAGTAAAGAGGAGATCGAGGTGCTCGCAGCCCATGTTCGTTCGGAATTTTCGAATCCCACATATCATCTTTATTCATATTTCCACTTTGTACACGGGAGAAAGCCAGAGACCGAGACGTCTTGAGTGATGGAACTTGGCTCAATCTAGTACATAGGATTTGTTCATTTGATAGCGAGCTCCTCGGACAGAAAAAGCAGATTCATAAATGCCCGTTTCATGACGTACAGATTATTGTGCGCCGAAAGATCATGTACGTGCGGCCAACCTATTGTATTTTCTCGACAAACTCGTGGGGCTAGCGATATCCTCAGACTGCGATTGGACTATGCAGCGGACAAGCTGGAAGTATGTACAGTATGCATATGCATATGCATATTTGACCCCGCATGCCCCACCAATAAGACGTACATAAAGTCGGTGACAGCACCAATGATCATGCAACGGGAACTCTAGTATTCGCGTAGCAAATGTACTTATGTTCGCTCGCTGGTTCATTTCCTTCAATTTCCCAAATCTGGCAGTTGCTTCTCGCCCTTGTTCGTACCAAAATGGCATTTTTGGACGTCAGTCCCCGCGTAGCAATTCCATTGGCGACCGGGACCCTACTACTGGCCTTATGGTGCATTCACACAGCTATTTATCGCCTCTATTTTTCTCCGATTGCCAAGTTCCCGGGCCCTAAGCTTGCGGCGTTGACTCTCTGGTGAGCTTGCTTGGCTCGCTTCCTAAGCAGATTGCAACAGCGAGCTGATTGGTGGCTAGGTACGAGTTCTACTATGACGTCTGGCTCGGAGGCCAATATGTCTTCAAGATACACGAGTTGCACAAGAAATACGTAAGCATCTGGATATGATCTTGATTAATTTCAAGCATGGTCTTCGTCGCCGGGTATCAGAGTCATGGCCGAACTTCCATCTGCTTGTATCAATATATGAGAATTAGAGCTGAGCTTTCTCAATCTAACGAAAACCGTAGGGTCCAATCATTCGAATAAGTCCCTACGAGCTTCATGTCGAGACTCCCCAATTCTACGAAGAATTATACTCAGGGTCAACTAAGAAGCGCAACAAATACCAATGGTTTGCAAAATGGTGTGCAACTCCCGATGCAGCTTTCGGAACCATCGACCATGATATGCACCGTATGCGGCGCGGTGTCATAAATCCATTCTTCTCTAAAGCCAGTGTCAGACGTCTGCAACCAGTCATTCAAAACCGAATTGAGAAACTTTTATCCCGGATCAAGGAATTTCAAGTCTCGGGTGAACCACTTACTATCTCCCTTGCCTACGTCGCATTCTCAAGTGGTAAGCAATGTTCATCTAAATTCGTCCACTAGCTTGGCTCACTGCCAGAACGATTCATCATCAGATCTAATATTAACAACATATGCGCAGATGTTGTCACCGACTATGCATTTGGACGAAGCTATCACCGACTTGAGATGGAAGATTTTGACCCATCATATGCCCAGTCAATGCACGAAGGTACTGCCGCTCATCACTTCAACAAGCAAATATTCTGGCCTTTCCAACTTCTCCTGTCGCTTCCAGACTGGCTAGCGACAAAACTTGCACCAGGACTATACTTATACGTCAGTTTTATCCGGGATTGCGAGACTCAGATCAAGGCCATCATGAGTGGCTCCAATGACGCCAAAACCAAGACAAGCCACCCGACAATATTTGATGACCTTCTCCAGAACGACGTCCCAGCCAGCGAAAAGAGCGTCAGTCGCCTCGTTCAAGAGGCGCAAATTGTTGTTTCGGCTGGTACTGAGACAACAGCCTGGTGTCTCTCTGTTATAACCTTCCACCTACTCTCAAATCCTACGATCCTACAGACTCTTCGGCAGGAACTCGAAGCCGCTATTCCAGACCCTGATAAGCTCGTGCAAGTAGAGAAATTAGAGCAACTTCCCTACCTGACCGCGTGCATCCAAGAGGGACTGCGACTGTCATACGGTGTTAGCACGCGGCTGCCGCGCATTTCACCAGATACTGTTATAACGTTCAATGATGGGAAGAAGGATTGGCAAATTCCACCAGGAGTATGATTATTCTTACTCTCCCGTGCAAAACACATTTGATATGACACTGACATACCTCTCCCTAGACCCCGACAAGCATGACATCCTACCTCATGCACCACGACCCTACACTCTTCCCCTCCTCACACTCGTACAATCCGCAGCGCTTCCTCGACAACCCTCGACTTGATAAATACCTCGTCTCGTTCACGAAAGGAACTAGGCAGTGCGTGGGCATCAATCTTGCGTACGCTGAGTTGTATACTTGCGTCGCTAGTATATTTAGGCGGTATGGTGGGCCTGACAGCGTGGGTCCGGAGGGAAAGTTTGAATTGTTTGAGACGACGAAGGAGGATGTGGAGATGGTGGCGGATATGTTTATTCCGTTTGTGAAGAAGGGTTCTAAAGGGATTCGGGTGCTTGTGAAATAGGATGTCTTTATCTACATCAGGAAAGGAATTGCTTGTTTTAAATCTGAAGAGGTCTTAGAGGGTTTCGAAAGTATCAGACTGATAGGTCCTTCATCACCTAAATTGCCATGGAAGGAGAGAACCGGCTCTTCTTGCCATAGAGGATTGCACAGCTGGTAGGGTGCATTTCATTCCTTCAAGCTTCCAATTGCGTTGCTTCTTCAGCAGGCCAAAAGACATCAAACTCGTCTTCTCCATCTCCGCCCTTCCAATCGACTTCATGGCCATTCTCTCTCAGACATCTGGCAAATGCAGCCAGCACATCTTCTCCTCGAAGCTTGGCAATCTGAGCGGGAGTGACTGAAAGCCCCTTCACATCTTCCGGTATGTAGAATATAGTTGGGTGGCTCGCAGCGTGCGGACCAGCTCCGAGCTCAATGAGTATTTTCATGATCTCGAGTCTTTTAGCATTTACGGCAATATGCAGTAAAGTCCAACCCCGAATATCTCTGAGCTTTTCACAATCAACATAATGATTTTTGAGTTCGTTGAATGTTGACACGTTGCCAAATTGAACAGCACAGAAGATGGGAGTCCAGAGAGTCTTGCGAGTCTGCAAGAAGAGGTTGGCGCCGTGCTTCGTCAAGGCTTGAATATCGGCCGCAGTCCCATATGCAGCGGCTCGATGCAAGCAAGTCCAACCTTCTCCGTCTTGTGCATCAAAATCTATAAATGAAATAGCAGAGAGAAACTCAACATATTCAACAGAGACTTTAGGCACCTGGATCGGCTCGAGTCCAAAAGCACAGAAAGCGGGTGTCCATCCATGTGTGTTGACCTGATCGATATCAGCGCCGCTTGCGACTAAGAGCCTTGCGATATTCAGCTGCCGGAAAGCGAAAGCTCCATGAAGGTGGCTACTATTATTCACATCAATACTTGTCACAAAGTTTCTCTCTGTTTTACTCACCCCTGAAGGCAACCATACTTGCCGTTGACGTCTGCTCCCTCCTTTATGAGATATGAGACCAATTCACATGATCCACTTTCTATTGCATACTGTATTGATTAGAAAGATGCTCGTAATATATGGGTCTGTGCTCACCCTTAAAGGTGACCGATACTCAGGTGTAACATCGTTAACGCTTGCTAATTTTGCTTGAAACAGGCTCCAAACAGCTGTTATATCACCCCGCCGGCAAGCATTCATGATAGGCGAGTCTTCTTCAACAAGGTTTTGTACCTTCAGTCCTGGACTGATACGTGTTGGGATGATATTGAACCAAGAGTCGTGGTGACATTCGATGTGAACTGAGATGAGTTTGAGGCAGAATAGGATATGTAGCTTCAGTGACAACTTGTTTATCTTGGCAGTGCCTTGCTTGAACGAGTCGATGAATGCTTCTAGTCTGGCAACGAAGGGGACGATCCAGCTTTGGCCTTTCATACTTCTTATCCACAAAGTCTGGTTGGCTTCTCTCCGGTATTCGTTCAAAGGAAGGGGTTCTGTTTGGGTTGCGTGTTGCCTTATCGTTTCGAACCCTGAGTGCAAGAGACTCGAATACCGCCTATATACATCAGCTTTGCAATAGGACATAAGGAAGGATACCAACAAGTTTAGAAGGAGAAGAAGAGTAGCTAAATCAGACGAATGCTGTTGAAGTTCCAACTGCCAGTGCTTAAATCTAGCTGCGTCTCTGAGAGCCCATCTTAATCTAATTCCTTTTTCATTGCCACTGCATGGACTTAGTCGATCTAAATGCTTGCAGATGTCTGAGAACAGGGGCCTCGTATTCTGTATGAATCGTGTGAGAGTATTAGCAACATCCGGACTGCCCAATTTCAGCTCGTCGGAGTTAAGTGCTTCTTCCAGGCATCTGAGTAGAGCTAACTGGCTGCTCAAACCATCGACTTGGTGCGCCAAACAAAGTAGCTCAGCTGGTGCATTGCGATATGATTTTATCTTATTGTTTATCAACCTTACACCTTTCAGCGCGACGTCGAGCAAGGTGATCAAAGAAGCCGCTGATCCGATCGGATCCATCATGTCACGAGGGTGTTACTTGGAGTTGGCAAATGTTGCTTGACATGCGAGAAGCTGACACTTTGGGACATAGGAATTAGAAAAGAAGTGCCTCATGGAAGAGCCTGTAATGAAAAGTGGGAGCAAGCAGGAAAATAAAAGGTGAGAGAGCTGCTGGGTTTGCAGTGAGCCTTGTCATTTCGCCCGACTCTGGTGATTGGATTGAAGTTTGATGGCTTGACTCCGCCTCGCTCACCGCTCGGTATATCTGTCTAAAGGCAAAACTTGACAGAACCGGCCCTCTACAAAAGCTACAACAAACCGCTATAGCAAACATTCACAGTCCTCATCTTCCAATACATTCTAAGTAGAGAGTTTAGCTATTGAATTGATTTTCAAGCTCGATGTGTTCCATGGGGTGGGTCAGGTAAGATGCACTGTGTCGCATTCTCCAAATACTTGCTTGCACCCACGTCTTCTAACTTTCAGCAACTGAAATATATTTAGAGGAGAGTAAGGTGCTAAGAAACTTTTCACAGACCGCCTCTGTATCATGGCCGTTGCGGATGCGGAAACAACTGCTCTTCGGGCGGATGCCACATTAAGATCAGAGACGGGAGTTATGGGGCTTGAGTTGCCCACTACCGCCAATAACAGTTGGCAGCTGTGGGTTAGAGATGGGCACTTCGAAAGACAAGATGTGAATGGGTCGGTTCAAGCACAAGGCCTACACTGTTTTGTGCATGGTTTCAAAAGACATTTCTTGAGCTGGGCAAAGGATGATGGGATTTTTGGTACCGGGTAGGACAGACCTTAACAACACGATTTTAAACCAGTACGATCTTAGGCGGATTGGATTTTGGGTAGGGCCGCATACAATCGAATCAAGAATATTTCCCTTTGGACAGCGATTGCTTCCGAGTCCTCTGAATACGTGAGGTCGAAGCAATGTGGCTCTTCGCGCCTGTCAATCAGGTACTACATCTACAGCTTTGCAACCGAATCATTGCGATCGAACTCTGCTATCAACTGGGCCGATAGGTTTCTGTGCGGCATCAAATCAAGAGGCGTGCTTAGAGAAGCCGATGATCATATTGGGAAAGATGATCAAAATGGATAGCCACTCCCAACTGCCTCCAAATAGGATGGCCATGTGACAGTTGCCTGCACAGCCTCATTACTTGGCACCACAGAGTTCTGTCTTGCCCCAAGAGCGAAATTCTGAACTGAGCTGTGTCTATCAGCTATTGGCTAATTCTTTCCTGTAATTGGGAGATGCATCCTTGTAGCCCCGCTAGCCTGGCTTCTTTTATCCTTCTCGTTTTCCTTTTCCTGAATTATCCACAACAACAGATCTCAATTTTGCATCGCAATAAGAAAATCCAACTAACCCAAAATACTCGTACCAGCTTCTGGTAGCGGGTGATTTGGTTATCATTTCCGTATTTGGGAGGGCGCAGAGATAGACACAATTTGCCAAGGAACATTGTCATGGCGAGTGGGAAGGATGATCTGCTTCTGTAAGTCAATAAAGACTGCAATAACAGACTTATATCATGTCCCAACTATACTATTCAAACACTCACACACCTCTACCAGACCACCGGGACAGCCTCTCGATTACTGCGAATGTGGACATAACTGTGTAAATGGCGGGTGTGCGCCGAAGGATTCCGACTACGGCAGTTGATTTGAAGACAACCGGGCCACGGGGTGATTGATGCTGGAGGGCAGCTGTTGAGAGATTCTATGGACTCCGGCGTGTCTAGTCAAGCTCCAAGGAGATATTTTCTCGGCGGAGGGGCGTGGTTTGCGGCTGAGAGGAGGCATGTCCAGAAGGTTGAGGTTGAGAAGAATCTGCCGTAATTAACTCGCATCTCATTACCGTGAAATAACATAAAACTGGAGAAATAAACGCATTTCTAACTTCAAACTGTTAAGATTAATACTTTGACCCGAAAATTGAATTTGGATTCGACAGATCAAGAAATGGGACCTCGTCGTTGCTTCTCAAGTTCGTAACTCCTCAAATCCGCGAGTATCTCAAGTTCGCGAGCAACTCACGTTTATGAGCGCTCAAGTTCGTATAGGGAGAACATATTTATTATATGATCCGCTGGATATCGTGACGAAGAACAGAAGGCAAATATATCTATGTCTCACGGCAACTCAGACACCACCTGTTGGCCTGACTGCTTATCCATATAAAGCTCATGACCCACTGGATCAGGCGATCGCAACTCCACCAGCGGCCTTTGCGTCGACAGCTCTACTGGTAACAACTTTTCCTGCCCCGGGGCAAAATACCCCTCCGCACCCGCTGCGAATTGTCCCTCTTGCTGCGGAATCACTTGTCTCGCCCCCTTCTTTCTCCTCCAGCAGAAGAACGCCAACGCAGCAACGGCCGCGATCGCAATAACCGCTGCTCCGATACCGATACCGATTTTCGCGCCGCTGGAGAGACTGGATGTGGGAGTGGAAGTCAAGGTCGGAGAGCTAGTCCCTGAGCTTGTAGACGCAGTTTGTGGGGTCGCGGACGTGCCTTCTGAACTTGTTGACGTACTTGCACTTGACGTCGAAGTCGCCGTCGCAGCAACAAAGAGCGCCAAGTCAGAGCTCTGATGCCATACCGGCACACCGTCCGCATAAATACTATATGTAGCGAAATCTACTGTCGTCTCGCTCGTTGCAGCCGGGACCCAGTTCCCGTGAGCGTCGGTGGTTGGGTCGATATACAGGAAGACGGGGGTTTTGGAGACGAATTCGGTGTAGCAGCGGTGGTAGTCGTTGTCGTAGGTGAAGGATCTGTGTAGTGGTTGTTAGAAGGCTGCGCATAGTTGGGGAAATAAGGGAAGGACTGGAGGATACTAACTGTGGACAGCAGAGGGCTACGGTGGTCTCTGGGCCGATACTCAGAATGTTGGTAGTAACTCCGCCATATGTACTCGTCCAGGTGTTTACGGTCGACCACGCGTATGGGCAAATCGCTGGAGAATCTGAGCGAAATCAGCATCTGTTCTGTACCCACAACTCTTTGGAACAAATACAATAATATACATCCCACAGTGATGGAGCGGCATTGGCTGGGATGGTGCTGCTGGGATAACACGCTGGATCAAGGTACGCTGAGCCCCAATGTCCCACATACATGCCTCCATAAAATGTCGGTGTCGCTGTGCATGATGTCGGAGCTGTAAATGGACTCAGAATCGGCCCTCGATTGTAGGAGCTGATGACCGCCTGATCAGTGATCGTTGTCATGACGCCGGTTATCGTTGAAGTCATGGCGCTGGTTATCGTTGAAGACATCTCTGCGGCAGCGCTCGCACACACAAAAATGAAACCAAAACGTATGAGCAAGGGTAAGAAAAATAGCGAAAGATGAGCAAAACGACCGTGTAACAATACTCAGAACTTGGGGGAAAATAGATAAGGAATTGAGATGGATTGTGATGAGAACATGGTACGACCTTACCACAAGTACCGCTGCTAGCGCTATTCAATTTCGAAAATAGACGAAACGGTGTGCCTCCTCCTGAATCTCAGCGCAAGCACGTTACACAACTAGAACACGGTATTTCCGTCGCCTTATGGAACATGAAGAATATGACCAGACGCGCAGCAAGAACTGGCATAGAGGAACATGCCAAGAAAAAAGCGTAGATGTCTTGAAGCTGGACGCCCGCACGCCGGACGCCCCCGCATATTGTCCGTCATGTGACCATTAAGGGTCAGTCAAGTTGCTGAGTAATTCATGTTGGTGAGTATCTCAGGTTTATGAGTAACCCAGCTTCGTGGATAACTCAAGTTCATGGGTAATTCTAGATGTATTGTAATTGGAAGCCAAGGCGCCAGAAAGGCAAAGGTACAGGCAGAGGCTCTCGGCCCCTGCCGATTCCATGTCACGTGACATCACTGATCCGTCTACCAGACGGGCAAGTTCGTGACTATCTCAAGTTCGTCAGTAACTCAGGTCCATGGCTAACTCAAGTCCATAAGCATCTCGAGTTCGGGAGGTTAGCGTGCATGCACAGAGCAACTGGGTATCATTTATTCACTATCAGAGCTACTACCTTCCTCACTATCAAGCCCTTCAAACTCATCTTCATTGTCGTCTTCCTCTGCATCCTCCATGCTCGGCAGCATAATAAACGCCTTCAAGCACGTAATACGATTATTCGTCTCGCTTGTGCCTAGCAACTTGCCAACTTGCCTGCCATTCTTTCCGATCAAGTCGTCAGGAGACATTTTCCATGTCCTCAACGCACCATCGCTGCCTCCAGCCACGATGATAAATTCCTTCTTCTCTCCCTCGCCAACAGGCAAAATCGCAAAATCCTTAACTCGTCCCGTCAACTCCTTCCCTGCTTCCTTGCCTCCGAGTTGAGCAACCAGCTTGGCTGAAGCGAGACCTGATTCCTTTCCTTCAACACTTTTCGGTGGTGCAAGATCATCTGATCTAGTAGAGAAGAAGAGTATCCGTCCATCTTCCGTCGACACCGCAAGCACCTGTGCTTCCTCCTCCTCACCAACCTGCAAATAAAACATCTCATGTACCTTTGCTCTCGGTTCCGGACACAACCTGCACCTCGGCTTCGAATCCATACCAAACACCAATATTCCACGCTCGAACGCAACAGCAAACTCTTCTCCTGCATCCGTCGCTCCCCACGCCACCTTCCTCCCCTCCCCACTTGAAAACCGGCCCTCTCCAACTTCATTTAACAAGCTGCGCTCAAAGTTCAACACTCCAGCTTTCTTACCAGTGACTAAATTCCACAACCTCATACTCCTCTCCCCTTTACTCACACTAATCATCAACTTAGCACTCGGATGCACCGCAAAATCATTCATGCCCCTCGGTCCCCCTCCAGCAGGCGCAGTATCTCCACTCGGTCTCCCAACTTGCTTCGGAACCGGCACTTTAATCTCACTCAACATCTCCCAATCCCGCGTCCTCGTAACACAAATGGTACTATCCTCGCTCCCACTCAATAATTTCCCTCTGCCTGCAAACCACAGCTTTGTAACCGTACTGCTGTGATGCAGCAAACTCCCCAATTCTCTATTCTGTTTATTTTCAACAACAGCTTTACTCCCCAAAGCCGGGATTGCGGGGATGGTAGTGTGGGATGGTGCGTGGGCAGATAAATGGTACAGGTTTATGCGTTCATCGGTGGATCCGGTTGCGAGGATTATTTTTTGGGTTTGTTTTGGGACGGGCGCAGATGGAGGGGATAAAGCGAGACAGCGGATGGCGGAGGCGTGGGCGTTGAAGAGGAATGTGTCTGCGAAATGGACTTTGTCGTCTGGGGTGATTGTTGCGGTTATGCCGTGGAGAACGCGGTCGTAGGAGCCGGCGATGATTTGGATTGTAATGGGAAAGGTGGAGGTTGAAGACGAGGGTTTCGCATTCGATTCGGTGGCTGCTCTGATTTTCTTGCTTGGGAGATCTGCTGATGTGGTAGCAGACTTGCCATTTGTGTTGCGCTTTCGTTTTGCCATGGTGGTTGTGTTGTGTTGTGTGAGGGGATGTTGAAGTCGAGAAAAGTTTCGAGAGCTTCGAACTTTTTTGCAGGGATGTTTGGAGGGACGGTCACGTGGGGGATTTATTTTCACCCCGCCCATGAACTGTCCTATCTTGTTGCATCTCCACAGATCTCTCTACCGGTATGTTGGCATCCTATAACCAGAAGAAATTCTGCTGTCAAAATCTTTCCTGTTGAACGGTTTCAATTCCCCAATTTAAAACAGAAGCTTTAGTGCCACTCAGCTCCACTAGTTAGCAGTACGAAATAGGTCCTAACTAGGAACCGCAGGCCGAAAGTGACTGTCGTGTACCATTCTATTTCAAGTTTTGAGCTGAGTTTAATGGTGATATTGTGACAAAGGTAGGAGGTGGTTTGTTTTGGGAACATCCGAACACGAAGTTCATGACATGGAAGGGAAGGGACTTCAAGTTTGCTGGGGTGCTTTTATTATGCTACGCTGTGTCATGCAGTCCGTGTGATGCTTTTGTGCAGGCTACCACAGAGATACCAAGTCCGTAGACTTTATTCCATCACATATTCCAGAGACTCGACAGAGCTCATCAACACCAGAACGCCATCCTGAGTCTCTCTCCAAATTCGAGTAGACGTCCTCCCAAACTCCTTTCTCAATCACAATTCTCTCCAACGCCAGTTCCCAATGCCCAATACACTAAGCAAGCTCACCACCATGTTCATTCTTCCATGTCCCCGCATAGTGGTGCGTCACCAACCTAGGCCCTTCATCCTCCGGATACCCATTCTGGCTCGCCGCGAACGCATTCCCCGGCATAATCAACACATCACCAAGTAACTTAGGCGTCTTAACCCCCGAAATATCCCTATCATCAATCGTCCTCCCCAACATCCCCTCCAAAGATTTCACAATACTCCACGTCATCCTCTTCGGGCCCGTAACGTCAACCACCTGAGGAATCATATCATACGTCAGATCTTTCAGCTCCACGTTGTTTTCTGATGCTTTTTTGTTGAGTTCGTAGATGATGTCGTCGATGACTTGGGCCATGTGCGGGGAATGCGGCTTCGCCATTATGGTCCACGAGGAGAACTGAGAGTGTAGGAAACCGTCATTTTCCCAGGCCCAGTCGAATTCTAAGCCCACAACCAAGTTCGTGTCCGCTTTCATGTGGTCTGGGATCCAGTCGTGGATAGCTACATCTTCACACGAGACGTCAAGATCGGACCAGATTCCCCCTTCGGCGTATAGAATTAGGTATCGGAGGAAGTCGGCTTTCAATATCGGAATGGGAAGGGCAAGGAACGTGGACACGATGTCTGGACGTTGGGCAAAGTATTCTTGCACGTAGTAGTCTCCCGAGGCATCGGTGAGGAATTCGTGGCGGTACGTGGGGTTCTTTTGAAGGCAAGTGTCGATCCAACCCTTTGCATCGTCGTTCAATTCTTTGGGACCTAATTTATACCACAGTTTTTCGGGGATTGAGGTTGCGGTTGGACTACTCCATGACGAAGACGGAGGTGAAGTAGCAGAAGTAACAACCGTGATGGTGACTGGTGAAGGAGCGGCGATGGGAGGTGGTGAGAGCGTAACGGTCACTGTTGGGGCCGGTGACGGCGAGGTGATTGATACAGCACCCGAAACATGCTGGGATTCGGGATCGCAGGACGAAGAATCGTAGAATGGTGAATAGCGTTGGCTTTGAAGGACAGGGAAAACGTAGTAGTGGAATGTGAAGACGACGAGCAGGCTGACGAGCGCGGCTGAAGAAACCACCTTCAAGGCTCCGGGACGGTTCGGGAGCAACATTTGAAGGTGCGTAATGTCGACGCCAGCAGAAATTGAAAGTATGGCTAAGACATCGATTTTGAAGGAAAAGAAAGGAAGAGTAAAGGAGAGGAGGGGAAAGAAAGGAAGGAAATGGCGTTGAGGGGAGCAGTGAATGTTATACGAGAAGGCGGTACGGAGGCTTCTCAGGTAACATTCTGCCACCGTCTGACAAGCAGCGGACCTGTGCATTAGCCTCCACCGCTCCACTGTAGTTGGGTATTTTCTGCCACTCGCAGCCCTCAGCGGTCTGGCCTTCCGCCCCTGAACATCGCTCCCATAAGCTCGACAATTAGGAGTCTACGAGTGGGCAGCTGTCGGCTGGCTGCTTCGGGTCAGCGTCTAGTGGGCTGACCTCCAGCTGAAGGGTCCACCAGACCGCTTATGTTTGGAGGCGTCCTGAACTGGCAGCCCGCTGATCGACGCGCATCCGCATTGGCACGCTTAGCTCTGGCGCAACGATGAGACTCTGCGCTGGGGGAATACGGGAACTGCAATTTTTGAGTGGTCGGCCCGTGGGCCGATTCTCGTAGGATTATTAAAAAAGATGCTGCGCCTACGGTCTGCTGCGGCGAGGTAAATTATTGGACGGTATTTTAGGGCGACAACGTGAGATGCATGCAAATACCGCAGTTTCCTTTCTGGGGTTTGCTTGGGGAGTACAAAATGATAGGTTCGAGAGGCATCGAGGGATGTTTTAATGGGACGTTGGTTTTGAGTTCTGGTGGATGTCTCGGGCGGGAGCTTTTATTGGCGCACCCAAGCCGACGGTGCGGGTGGCTACCTTCGAGCTATCGAAGTTTCGAATCAGAGATTTTCGTGGTGGTGGAGAATGTCATACTGTCGCACAAGGGTAGCTCAGTGGTAACAGTGGGACGGATTGATTAGATTGATTTCCCCTGAGTTATGCATCTGACCACCACTCCTGGAACTTCAGACAGTCAACATCTCTTGCACAGAAAATATACAGTGGAAGTCACATGATTAAAACGTTGGAACCAACCTGAGTGTTTTGCCCAGAGAAAGTCTAAAACTGGTAATGGAAATGGTTCAATTCCACAGCCCCAGTGTTATTTTCCGTCTCCAAACTTCTAAAAGCATAAAAAGAGTGGCAGTTATTGTAAATTTACTCCCTTTGGATGGGTTCGATATATTGCTTTCCTTATATCATTCAAAGTCTTCAGTGACTACTGCCGCTGGAATTTTTGACCCGTCTTCAAGTGTTTCTAGACTTTGATAATTCCCAAAAACACTGCAATTTATCTATCTATGGCTAGACTTCAGGTAGTTTGACAGCTAAGGAGAATCGTTTAATCACATGAATAATGTCACAGCAATGCAATTTCTTGGAATTCCAGATGCGGCAAGCGAGACGCTTCCCCATCCATCAACCCATGAATGTACGCGTCTCCGAGAATTCTGTATCCCTCCCGGTACGGATGAACAACAAACAAAACTCGGCTACCCTTAACAACAAGCAGTTTGTCGCCAGGCTCGGCAGCCTCTGGTATCAACCCCATGTACCCATTCTCTGTTATACAAAATTTCCTGCCCGAAGTATATTCCAGTCTCGTCTCGAAGTCGCGGGCAATCGGCTTCAGTTCTGAGATTCTGAGGGCTGCGAGAACTCTGACGCAGTACCCGAGACTCTTCTGGACAAGATTTCGAAGGAGTCGATACGCAATTTCTGGAACGAAAAGGAGGAGGAACCCATTAAGATGCATCCAGAATCTAGAGGTGTATTTAAGTGGGTTTATCCAGGGGAGCGGAAGGAGAAATCCTAGTACTCGCAGTACCAGATCGGCTTCGAACCGCAAAGCGTATTCTGGGGAATCTCTGCAAAAGACCACCTTGGTCTGCAGTCGAACATTTCGCTCGGAAATCTGGAGGCGGAATCACATCGTCGGTTGGCGCACCCCTGGATGCCGGCTTGAGAGAATTGCACATGAGCGTACGCCAGTAGGCATCAAATGGGTCTTCGCCTGTTGGGTAAGATTCTAGGCCGCGGATCACGACGAGACGTTCCTCGGACAATGATACAACAACTGCTAGATTTTCAAGCAAGTTGTCTTTGAATAGGGGTTGGTCGGCGGATTTGATTAGCGCGTCTTCAGGGAGTATGCCGTGAGTTTGAGCCATCTGCGAGTGAATCTTAATGTCCTTGGTGATTTTGATGGAGTCATACAATGAAGCAGAAAGCGGAGGGTTTCTCCGAGTCCAATGTAGAATTTTGGCCAGGCAAGCATATCTTGGAGGCGCGTTCTGAACAGAGCGTCCGCGAGAGGGACGTAATACTCCGGATAGTCGTGGAACGGCGGCACCCAAGATGGTAGAAAATGAGGTCCAACTTCATTGCGTGCAGCTACCGTAAAGGAAAGAAGCTCGGAGGGATCTATCGAAAGGAATAGTTGTCGGATCTCCGAAAACCCATGCTTTGCAAGCCGAATAAGAACTTCTCTAAGACTCTTCTCATAATCGATATAATCTTGCGGTGTGTCCGTCGCGAGGCCAACTAGAGCGTACACCTTGTCTCGCGGATCAGTTGCCTTGAAAGATCGAGTTGAGTTGACAATATCAATCAGGTGAGTTTTCGATTCTAAGTCCACGTCTTTCAATCTGACTCGAAGCTGAAAGCCGCTCAAGAGGTTTTTGAAATGGATGCGACTTGAAAGAGGAATCCGGGCCATGGTAAGAGCTGTAATGTATGCAGATCTCGTACATACTCTCATCGACCCTCTGAGGAAAATGCTAGATTCGATCACATTCTTGCCACTGCGAAAGGCCAAGTCATCTGTGGCGATCATTTCCTGGATGATCCAGACACGGGAAAACCAGGGACGGGCCCAGAGAGACGACAGACCCTTGGAGGCATTAACAACATCCGGGTATTGGGACAGCTCCTCCATGAGGGCTCTGAAGCTGGACATATCCTCCATCAGATCTTCCATTGTAGTCTCGTTCACGCTTGGGCATAGGTGCCTCAAGAGGTCAAAGGCAGCCGCGTCGTGCTCCTCTTCCTCTCCAAGCCATGCTATCACTGACTTGGCTTTCCGGTAAATCTCATACATCATCCTGACTTGGCTATTCTTCTCTTTATTGTCTGACTGGTTGATGCAAACAGCGTCCGCCCAGAGGTAGCTCGTTTCCTCAGACTCTTGTATACGTCGTAGCAAGGCGAATAGATTGCGCGTAACCATGAGCACGCCGCCATTACAGATTATAGGCTGAAGATCGGTAGGATTTCCCCAGACGTAGGAGACCACTTTGAAAGAGACGTCAGAGTCCATCGAAACCTCTATCAGGCTGCACTGAAGTGATTCGTCTATTGCGGCTGGATGAATCTGAATCAGGCGTATCCTGCGAGCCGGAAGGCAAGGACCATACTGATATTGGCCTGGAGCCATTATGTCCGAGCATTCGGACCATTTGACACTACCAGCGCTGTAAAGGTAAATATCTTAGGTTTTAATGGGTGCCAAGGAAACAAGTGTTCATTTTTCAGCTCCGTTGCCATTTGGGGATCACGTGTTGTGGCTGTAACAAGGCGAGGCGCTGAAACCTGATCATCTAAGGCCTATGGTATTCCCGAGGTCAATTCACTTAAAGACAAATATGAGTGCTAGTCAGGTCTTGTTACCAGTTGTAGAATTTTGTGGCAGCGAAATTGCTTTAGTGGCTGTTTTTGATGAAGAAAAAGCCACTCTCCCTCCCTCCCGGGTTCCTGCTTCCCGCCTGCTCCAAGGTCCCTTTGCTCTCAGCAGCTGGTGGTGGAGAGAGACGCCGTGTCAAGGAAATCAACTGTTCATTGCTATAGTACTGCATATAGAGGGATATCCATCATTAGCAAGTACTTACAGTCAAGACTCGGATTGAGGCTTGACATGGCGGGGTGTGCAGATGCCTGGCGAGCCCTAGAAGTCTTTCAGCCCCTGAATTCTTGGCTTGTTCAGGCCCCCCTGAGCTCGCTAAATTCACGAGCTTCTGCTCAGAGCACCGTAACATGGGCATAGTTACAGGCCAAGAAACTGCCGCAGGATGACAGATTTTAAATTTTTGAGCGTTCAGAGCCAGTTAATTTGTGAAATAAACATTCTTTAATCCTTGAATTGCGCACTAAAATAAGACGCTATCTACGCGTGGCTTGCACGAGACACTCGCGAGGTAGCGGCGCCACTGCAATGTGTGACTGATTTCATTAATTTTTTTCTCAAGTGTGGACAATTTCATGATCTTCTTTCAGAAGGAAAATTATGAATTTTTGAGATATGCATTGTCAGACAACTCTAGCCGTATCCTTCAATATTTGATTCCGAGGTCACGTCGGATAATAATGCAAACATGGCTGCCTGTTCTCAAGTCGGGCATTCATGCCGTCAAGTGAGGCCTCAACCTCCCTGCTCTTCAGGTGTTGGTGGCTTGCATCATCCCGCCGTGAGGCCTCAACTTCAGAAACAAGTCCCAGCCTCGTCATCAATGGACTTATTATGCTTCCATTCATGGACGATAATATTGTGAAGATCTTTCTCAGTCCCCGAGATTCTCAGCCTTGCTAGACTCTGGATTATTTCGCTATAATAATCTTATCGTGTATCAATTCTTAGCTTTGCCGTTGGGTTTGGCGTTTTCTTTCTTCGAGGCGACTCTACGCTTTGGCGGTCGAACATGTTTGTCTTTCTTGATAGACTGAGAAATGCTTTGCGAGTTGAGCTCGGGCAAAGCATAGAGAGAAACGGAAACAGGGGACATACAACGCAGGAATCTCATAGTGACTCCACCAGGGAAAACGGCATTCGTGGCGCGGTTCAAGAAACACAGTTGAACGCTCCCAGGGACAGAAACAGGAAAGACATGTACAGTATCACACCAGCGATAATTCAAAAAACCAGAAAACCGATAAACGGCACTCACAGAGAACCCCATCAGACAATTTTGAGAAGTCCAGAAACTGGAATCATCTAGAGCCGGTACAATGTCTCGACACCGACACATCAAAAAGCAATTCGGTAGCCCTTAAAATCAGCAGGATCAAACAAGAGAGTAAATTGCTCAATGTCATCCTACCAATACGTTCGGCTCGGCTTGGTACAGACAGAGACTACTCCAAGGGCGGGAGCGCAAACGTTGACTGTCTGGGCAACAGTCATCATGATCGACGAAGTTGCAGAGCAAAAGTTCCCTACGGATCATCTTCAGAAGGGGAAGCTGATCGAGCTTGAAGAGTAATTCGAAAGGTCCTGTTACCTCGATGGAAAGGGGCACACCCGGTGTTTCTCTCGACATTTCAATCCGATAGATGCCAGAAGCTCTACCTCGTCAGAGACTGACCATGAAATCATTTGTGTCAGTATCTGGATGTCTCCCTTCAATGAGACTCTCCCTATAAAAGCATCATCAGGCACTACTATCAGCGATCTTCTATTGAGAATTCGAAATGAATCTCTTCCCAACAACCCAATGCGCACTAAGCTTTGCAGGCAAACGACTTCAGGATCATTCAACCCTCTCGCAGTGTGAAATAAAACAGGATGATTTACTCGAGCTCTTGTTCCTTCATGGGTATGGTGATCGAGCTATTTTTATATACACGTTGACTTCGAAGATCTTCCTGATTTCTTGCTACTCCAGCGACACCATTGTGAATCTAAAATCAAGAGTTCAAGACGAAGAGGGCATTCCGCCTGACCAGCAGTGCCTCGTATTCGCAGGAAGAACACCCGAAGACCCCCGAACCCTCTCTGACTACAATATACTTTCCGGAGCAGTGATCGACCTGGTATTGAGGCTTCGTGGAGGAGGTGGTGTGGACCCGAGGAAGGTCTGGGCACCATCATTACGTGAGCAAGAAATTGCTTTCGTATATCGAGAACAAGCTAGGAAGATATTTTCGGCGTCGCAGACCAATGCTACTCTCAAGGATCATGGTAAGACCTCCATTCTTGGGACTGGAGGGTGTTATTCTAAAACGTCCAAAGCTGGTTCATCTGCTGAAAGTAAATAGGTACGGGCGTTGTAAGAGGACTTCAGGCTAGAAGAGCCCACAATATAGAACTGGAGAAGGGGGAAGTTCCAAAACATTCTTCTTTGAGCCCTTCCGGTGCTCTATTTCGCCCTTCTTCCCGCTCAACAAAGCCAATCAAATGCGAGGAAGCTGGATGTGGGCAAAGATTTGCGACTCGACAAGCATACAGGTACTTCTGACCTTGAAAATCACTCTACTCAGAACTAACACTTCTGAAGTCGTCACATAAGATACCACGCAAGACCAGAAAAATGTCCTCACTGTGACAAAGCCTTCGGGACTGTCACCCATCTTGCGCGGCATGTCAATGAGTCACATACTACCACAAGGCGGTATTATTGTCCTGTTGAAAGCTGCACTTACAACGTGAGAGCTGTGGGTGGGAAATATTTCGCGCGTCGAGATAACATGCGGAGACATTTGAAGAGCAAGCATGGGAGAACGGATACGGTGCGGCCCTGACTGGAGGGTCGCTTAGACTGGCAAGCTCTCGCTAAGGTGGAAAGGGGGCAATCAGTGCTTCTCGCATCAGCGTAGACATCAGCGTGGAACGGAGAAGCGTCTTCAACCTTAAACGACTTTCAAGCGAATAATAATCCCGAGGACTACCCTACTGTATCATTGTCTTCAAACAATCATTTCATGTTTTTTTTTTCCAAATGAGGCAAATCATACCGCATGGGTAAAATCTCCGCAGATAGTCCTTGGTGAGTAGCACGGGTCTTGATTTCAGTGAGATAGTGTTAAATACGAGGTTATACGGAAGGGGAATTGGGAGTAACAAACGTAATATTTGAGAGATAATTACGTTATTTGAACCCTAGGTTTTAAGAAAATCAAGCCGATGAGCTCTAACGCTAGTTACAATGATCGATGCTAAAAAAGCACAGAAGAGATATATAGATCCACTGGGAAATGCCAAGCTACCCAGACTCCCTACAAGTTGGACAAAATCTGCCTGCTGTAATATTATTGGGACATGGCACGCCAGTCCTAGTGGCCCCGCCCAACGACCAACATGTTATATGCAGTGGAACTGCGGGTGTTCCACCAGGACAATATATAGCGAATCTGCTACTGTGGAATGTTAGCATTGGAGGCTCGGCCAGTAGAAGGAGTACGTCTAACTTCCATGCCCTAATCCAAACATTAATTTGGCTTTGCGTATGAAAATTTCGATGCTGCTCCGCAATAAAGTATATATTGCTATACTGTGCTTGCCAAAGAGAAGGAGTTGTAGTATGGGAAATCTCGTGTCACGAAGTGCGACTCCATTGTTCAATGGATCTGACCAAAAATAATCCTAGAAATAAGGACTTTGAGATAACAAAGAACTTTGAATAGTGATTGTATATTCAAAGTAAGAATTCCTAATAAGTGGAATTGTTAGTGAGCTTAGTCTGGCAGCAGGTAAAACCAAATGCCGTGTGTTCTATAGCTTCAGTATCCCCCCGGACATATTCGCCGAGTGCATTCCAATGCATTCAAAATTGTAGTGCGGATTTGAATCCGTTAGGCTGCTGGGGTAGCAGCTGGAGCAGCCATATTGACCATGATCATACAACCTTAAAGTCCAATGCCTTTATACTGTTAGCTATGCCTAGGATAGATTAATCTCGTAGTACACTCATCACTGGTCGGCAAGGCTCCATTTACTGCCAGACTGGAACCAAGAGCCATAGCCGCGAGATGCGCTGCTAATCCCTCATCCGCGGCCAAAGGGGCGCCTGCGGGTCCAATAAATTGATTATCGTGGCATCAGCTACACTGACTGTACCAGCAGCTCCGCCACCAAGAGCTGCACCGGTTCTACTTCGCCAAAGAGTCCGGGTGCCATTCACTGTTCCAGGGACTCCAGGGCAATCAAGTTGATCGCGCATGGGCATGTCGACAAGAATCAATTCCGGATCCGCTATCTGACTCCATTTCGGACCAACAACGATGCTGAATCGAGGAATTCTGTCAGGGAAAGTCCCTGGGGCTTGGTATGCGGCATGGTGTGGTGCTGGAGGCGGGACGACGGTACCAGGAGGATATGAAATAATTGAAGCAATAGGAGGGATAGAGAATGCTGTAATTGTCGCATGCGAGTCCCTTATGATTTTAGGCGGCATGGTTATACTGTAAGTCGAACAATCTTAATATATGTTTTGCAATCTTGAAATGCTATACTGGACAAATTCGATTCGAAGCCCTAGAAAATTGGAAGACTTATGAACCTGAGAGAATATGCACTATTGAAATATGACATAGTATCTTTTGAACTCGAACCTTGTGGTGATACTCTCTTTGATTTTGGTTTCAGCACGCAACAAAGAAATTACCTTTCTGCCTTCCACTTCCGTCACTGGTGACACCTTCCAACAAAGAAAGAGTCTTATTCAGTACTCCGCTTCCGAAAGCCGGTTTCAGTCAGTCTACCACACAATTCCATTGCAAATGAGTGCAATACGATTATTCCAGAATGTTTCAAAAGGTACCCATCCTTCAGAAATTAGGGTTCTCTAATTGCTGCTTCGACGAGTGCGAAAGACAAGGACTCGGAAGCTGCGCCTATGCATCGTGTTTTGTTTATTCTTCTGCCAGTCCAACACCTGGAGGCTTCCGGCATTATATTTGGAGGGAAGACTAATATGACGCTCCTGAAATCTTATCTCTCTTTATCGGTTGGGGTGCGGCGAAGTTACTTTAGATTTAACAGGACCCCTCTCAACATGGATAAATTCATTTCTTGCAAGTGATGGCCGGCTAATGCTTGACCCCGCATAAGTTCGGATGCGAAGGTCAGCAGCTGACCAAATGGAGTCAGATTTGTGTTTAAAAAGCACCCGGAAGAGGTTTGTCGCTTCGAGTATCACTGGTCTACTTTCACGATTTGCGGGGAATGATTAGGATTTGATTGCCAAATATGAGCCTAAAGTCAGGCTGAGATTCTTGCACATTGTCCTGAAAAAATATAAGGGCATCATAATTCCCAGAAATCTCCCTATCATCTTGATTTTGTTGCAGAAATGGTAACTTTCTTTCTCACTCTGCGAGCTACAACTTGCCAAATCACGACTGAAAGTCCTCTGCAAAATGAAAATAGGTCTGAGACTCGTATTTGGTTTTGTAGCAGCATCGACATGCCTTGCCGAATTGGATGTAAACGAAAATTACGTACATGAAAGGCGTCGAGATTTTCGAATTCCAGCGCAGTCTCAAGTCATGCGCCGAGACTGGTCTGAACCCGCTTGTAAGAGACTCTAAAATAAGACTTCCTACCAGCTTGCTCAATTTTCTAGATTGTACCACGGACTCAGGACTACTGTCCATAGCTAGCTCAATGTTGGACCCGTAAGCTATGGCCTTTTTCACTGAGATATTTAGAACTGAAGAAGTCTCAAGTCCCGCATCTGCAACGTTCGACGCCTCGCAATATTGCTCTGAAGTCTTACAGCCAACTAGCACGCTCTACCTCTATACAACTCCCAGGGGAGGTACGATAACAGAGACTTCTACTTCTACAACCTCTATTTCTACCACAACCACAAATTTCAGGTGAGTGGCTTTCAATGACAAGATAAGACCGGCAAGTAACAATGATTCAGTCCAAGTACAGTGACCGCACTCTGTCCCACCCCATCTGCATCCATGATGTGCGAGCAGCCAGGCTCGGGAGCTTCCACGGCATTAATCACTTTTGAATCTCCTATGGATCCAATTGCTTGTCACCAGTGGTGCCTGGGTACCCCGGGTTGTTTGAGTTTCCAAACCGTTCCTGAGTACAACGGATACACAAGGTTCGAGCGCTGTAACCTTTACAATACTCCTGCTGCCGGGATAATCTTTGATGGGGAGGGAGAGAATCCTGGGGATGCAGTTTTCTATGATCGTGATTGCTCTGATCTCTTACCTGTGAGTTCTTGCTCGGCTTTTTCTTAGAGTGATCACTTATAAAATAATCTGTAGCCTGGATGCTCGGTAGCACCAATCTCGGTTCAACCAGGCAATTCTGATAGAACTGCTGCATCAATACTTACTGCTGTTGAAATGGAAAGACGCGAATATGTGTCACCGCCGGCCTATCTCAGCAGCATTTGGCCACCGCTCGTTGAGATTGCATGCTCTTGCATCATCACAGAGGCTTCTTCTACTGCTACTGTTTTCGTCACCTTGGTTGAGCAAACAAACAGCTATACTTTAGTTAGGACTTTTGAGCAGTTGTGAAACAGAATCAAAAGCTGATTAGTTGCAGATCACTATCACGAAGACGGAGCTGTATACATCTACGGAGAATCCAAATTGGAGTATAGTGTACACTTCAGTTCCTGGATAGTAGCCTCTAGCCTATCCGTGCTCGCAATCTTAACTTATCTACATCCACTCATTATTTACACGATGAGGTCAAGAAATGATTACTTATTCTTTTAACATTTTTTCGGCACTAATGTCTACCGCCAATGGTCACTAGGCCGTTACTACTGACCACCTCCCGAGGCCTTTTCTGCCTTAGAAGATTTCACAAGTTGCGAACAGATTGACTTCTTTCCACTCATCAAAAACTCCCCTGTCTTGACCCTCTCAACCCCGTCAGTGAAGTTTGCCTCGAAAAGTAAACTTTAACTGGTCATCAAACATCTACTTCAAACTTATCTCGAAGCATATCTGATAGTCTTCGAGTGGAACCCAGACGCACCTCTTGAACATGTTCTTCTATCCACGATTCCGGTTCCTGCCAAACCATAAAGATGTTGAAGATAGGATCTCACACCTGTCCCCAGACGCCAGAACATGGATGTGCTGCAAGGTATGATCACCTACTTACTGCAAGTAATTCATACAGCTAATGCAAAAAGTGTCGATCTACGAATAACTATGTTCAAGGAACTATTGCTCAGCTAGTAAAGGCCATGACCCCGAACTAGGCTGCTGTGGGTATGAGAAATGCGATGGATATGAGAAGGTCAAAAAGCGGGTGTCAGGGCAGGACATGTTGAATAGAACCTGCTACTTGCAATAGATCTGCGGAATATGGGAATGGACGAACGAGCGAAGTCAGAATACTCAGAGGGTTCGGGAGGGTAAAGGAAGGAGATAGAATATCGCGATACCGCTCTCAGCGTGATACCCGGGCAATTCTCTGTATCGTACGATTATCAGAAGTGAATCAGTGACGCGAGTGTGAAGTTTCGCTCAAGCTTCTGAGAACTCCCTCGATTTCAAATATTTTACAGATTAAGATGTCCAAGCGACTCTGAGCAAAAGTTTGATATTTTACTCTCGTCGTTGAGATATTGCCACCAAGGATTACTTTCTCACTAATGGCTCGGGTCCTGTCAAAGGTCTTGATATATTCTAGTCCCACTGCCAGACTTTCTCTAAGAAAACTCTCATGTTGACTCTCTTGTTTTTCATGAGCTCCATCCAAGGATGCTCTAGCATTCGCCATGGAGCTGGACGCTTCGAGGGATTTTTTTCTAAGCTAATCAGAACTCCAAGTTAGTTTCGAGTATCCTTGGCCCGCTCAATATTGTGTTAAAGTGCACATACCAACACTCAATGAAGTACTTGAACTCATCAGTCCACATTATTGGCGGATCATTCTCAGGCTCATCCAAGAGCTTCGGTGTGGGACCTCTCACTAGAAGAGTCATAAGATCGATGAGCCCCGGTATGAACGCCATACTTGTGGTAGACTCATTGATCATGCCAAAGTAAGGGAATCGATTCTGAACTGCTTCGAGTATTGTTAGACCTAGCGACCAGACGTCTGAGGTCACTGTGTAACGCTGGCCTGTGATGCGCTCAGGTGCCATATAGTAAGATGTGCCAATAAAAGTTCCCGCTGTGCCTTTGGTTCCAAAATCGCCAGCCACTCCAAAATCTGCGAGCTTTACTTGCCCATTCCCACTGAAGAGGATATTGCCAGGCTTTATGTCTTTGAAATGTGAGTGATATTGGACCTCCAAGGTACTGGATATAACTCACCTCGATGGATTATTTTGTGATTGTTAAGGTAAGTTAGTCCTTGCAGGATAGACTCAGATATCTTCCATAGTACTTTCTCGCCGATACGGCCACCTCGTACCTCTACTTCCCTATATACTCTCTCTAAAGAGGATCCTTCGCAGTAATCCATCGCAATGACAATCTCGGAGGTGACTGAATCAATGAAGACGCCATAAGACTTGCATATCCATTCAGAATTTAACGACGCATTGTATCTGATTTCTCGAGCGATTTGCTTTCGGAACTCGGGATCTGTACTAACTCGAATACGCTTTTGAATTCAAGTCAATAAAAGATGCTCAGGATGACTAACTGGTATCTTACCTTCGTGGCAAATACGGTGTTGTGTCCCTTAAGTATACATTTGGTGACAACGCCTCCCGCACCTTCGCCGAGAGGTTCAAGTTCTCGAATTCTGCCAAACTTGGCCACTAGTGTCCAATCATCTTCTCTTATATCCATCAGATCCAAAGAATTGATGCGTATTTCCTCTTCTCCTTCATCCTTCTTGTCCCTGTTGAGATCCAGAGGTGAATGATCTTGCTCTAGTTTAGGGAAATTTCGGGACTGAGGAACATGAGAAAGGAGCAGGATCTGAGAACTCGAGTCCTGCTGGCCTTGGTGAAGATTTTGGGGTTGGTAGGGGCCCAGTCCATATGCCAGGGCTGCTTTGTCGGTAGAAATTTGAAATTTGGGCTTGCAATCATTGGCACTAGCTAGGACATCTGTCATACGTAATGGTGTAGAGGGTGGTCTGTCTTTTTCTGTCCAGGATCCAGGGACATCAGTAAAGGTTACGGTGGGGATTCTCGAACCCGCTGGCTGGCGCGTTTTCCTTACAGATCCGAAACGAGTTCGTTGCAGACGAGGGCTTGATGGAAGTTCAGTGGTGTATATGCGGATATTTCGGTAGCTCCTACGATCAGAGTTCGATTTTGTAGATGATGCTCTGCTTGGTCTTAAGGAGGTAGCAGACGGCTCGTTCTTGATCCGCCCACTGCTTCCATCAGGAGGTCTGAGTGGCCTACACAGCTCTTTGTGGGCTCGGTCAAACCAAGTGTCGCATTTCAAACTACTCAAAGTCAGAAATTCTCGAATCATAAGAGTGCTGATTTACCAAGATAATTACCAGATTTTACCACCTTGCTTGGCAGCTTGAAAGCTGGTAGACCTGCAGCCTACCTTTGCACATCTAGTCCCCGCTGTCGCATACTGACCAATTATTATGGCCATTGTAATTCGCATGCCAGGTAGAAGACCCGTGTCGTGAAAGGTTGTTGCGTCGATAATTTCGCGGCTGTCGTCGCTGTTGAAAAGCTCAAACTCGCCTGAGTGGACCTTCTCGCGGCCCGGTCCTGTCTTGAATTTGGCGATGATCAAGGCTTCCAACATCTGTTACTCATCAGTAAGTTTAAAGGACCAGGCCTTAAGACTCACATCGTAATTATACTCAGATGGAACGGGAATCAGTCTGCCAAGAGCATCTTCAAGACATACAGGCGCTTGTGCCCAAGTGAATCGAGAATCAGGTCCTGGCAATCTTGTGTTGAGAAGCTTTGTTGTTGATTCTTGCATGGCTCTGTTGGAGTGATTAGCAAGACACCACTTTGTATGTCTTAGTAACAGGTTCTTACAGTATGTGGCTTGTTTGGGCAATTAGGGTAGTGGTAACATTTTCAACCGCAATTTGGGAAACATCAAGCTTTTGTTGCGTAATCAGGTGATGTTTATTTGCATTTTCTGTCATATTTACCATCGTCTTGCGTGCTTCTTCCCATCGTGCTTCCAACGTTTGTTTTAAGGCTTCATGTTGTTCGGCAGCAAGGGCAGCATGCTCAGTACCAGACCTCCTAAATTGAAGCATTAGATCGGAAGATTTGGAATGAAATCCCTTGTTGCTCTCTATGGACTTACAGCAGCTCGGCTGAAATAAGAATATTCAATGTCCCAACATGCGCAGCAAGATACGTCCTTAACTTCGTTGTATCCGTCTGCATCGACAAATTCCACTGCACCATCTTGACAGCTGCTCCACCCCTACCCCGCCTTGAGGATATACTGAGGCTGCGCTCATACTTCTCGATGCCAGAATAAAAGGTATCGAGGGTGCGGCGACAAGACAAGGCTACTAACTTGATCGCTTGTATCTCAGCCTGACGATGTGGCGGGCCCGTCAACGTCTTGATGGTAGCCAATGCAAGCTCAAGGAGTTCAAGCTCTCTTTCGAGCTCCTGGTATTCATCTCGTGCTCCTCCGCAGTCCTTCAACGCAGTCCTGATATTATTGATCAGTGTTGCGACCGCGATGAAGTCGCCAACACCGAAGCCGAACGGCGCGGGCATGGCACATGCTGTGCTCAGCTGGATCCAAGGCCGTATATATTTTCGCAATTGTCCCTTGAACCATCAAATGCCATTCGCAAAAAAAAGTCCACTGAGATTGACGAAAGCAGAAAACAAGATCGATGAAATGAGAGCCTGACGCTGGGCTGACGGTGGCTGAGTACAAAAGACACGGGACACACTGCAGCGAGAAAGTGAGGCTGTACACCGCCATCACACCACTGAATCCTGCAAAACCAATAGATTGCCGCTGCATTTCACAGCAGCATTTGCAAGCACGTGATAGTAATGAACGAGAGAAATATAGACGTAAAATTAAGAAGGTGGCTCGTAAATTTTGCGCGGAGCAGATGAGTTACGAGGAATTGTGCCCTGCTCACACAGATACAGAGGTACTTGGGGGTCAAGTCGAGTTTGAACAAGGCTGAGCATCGACTCGCGATGAATTGGGCAAATCAAGAATGATTCAGAGCTGTGCCTCGTCGATAAAGAATCACTCGACCGATGAATCATAATCTGTCAGAAGCTGTATTCGGGTCTCTTTATACACAATTGCCCCTTTGTTTCTTTATTGTCAACCCAAAACCATCAATTCATGTCCCCAACACACGATTTCGAAAATGCGACAGCACGATCTTCATCTTGAGCTCCGCCTGCAACCACACGTTCGACTAAAAAATACAAACACGGCGTCCAAACAAGACCCCAAGATCGCTTGGGCGGGAGCGCGGCCGAAACATTCATCGTCAAGTTGTAAATACGAATGGCTCTGTTGCAAGGTAATCAATCCTTAACGTCTTCTGGCGTTGGTTGAGGTGCTAACAAAATTACAGTGCCAGGAATTCAACAAAACCAACAATTATTTCGCGAGTGAAAATGGGAAGGGTGAATTGTGTAGCAAGTGTGGGAAGCATTACTTCTGTGGTGATCCACCAAATGGATGTTACTTGGTGGCCAAGAAATAGAAGTTGATGAACCTTAGGCTTTTGTCTTAGAGTTTGCGGTTCGGCGAATAGAGTTGGCATCTGCTTGATGCAAAATCTAGACTAGGTGCGAGAAATATATGTAAAATATGGCAATATGAATAATTCGAAGGTTTCGCCGAGTTAAAAGCGTTGTGGTGTGCTTAAGCAATGCTGTGGTGAGCAGAAGTAACTAGATTATGGTTGAGATGCCAAAGATAGCGAGGTTAAAGAGAATACTCAATGACATCAAGTACTAGAAGAGCGTCGAGGGCGAAACAGTTGATGTGATAGGAGGGTATCTACATTTAATTTACAAATATCAGTACAAGCTGCTCATCCGATCAGCCACTGAGCTGTTGTCTAGTCGAGCGTGCATCAAGTCGTAACAGGTAGAGGAGGGAAAAGGGAGTCCCATGCACATTTCCCCAGAGGCAGCTTTGCATCGCCGTAGGTGTAGTCGCTACCAAGTTTCGAAAACTCAAACGTGCGCTTCGCGTCGTCTACGCCGAGCATGTCAAGCAACTGCGCTGCCTTGCCTGGCATATATGGTTGGAGCAAAATTCCGGAAATGCGCAGGGCTTCGGCGCAATGATAGACTGTGCGCTTGATTGTGTTCGAGAGTTGAGTAGCTGTATGACGATTGCCTCGAGATTCTGCATCAGCAAGGATCTTCGCATATGTCCATGGATGGTTTTCTTGTAGATATCTGTTTGTCTACGAAAAAATCAGTGACTTGTGAGCTGGAGAGTAAGATGTCAGAACAACTTACCTCGAAAATGGTGTCCATGATGAGGCGCAATCCGGCTCCCGGGTCAAGTCGCCGCATTCTCTCCTCGACATTCTCGGGTAGATTTTCCAATAGCCTCGCTTGCATCTTTGTGCTTTTGATACTTTCTGAAGGACCTCCCTCGGCCAACCGCCCTGCTTCAGCCGCCTTGACAGCATTCAGTACACTCCAGGCCTTCGGTCGCGTGATTCTGCTGACCAGGTTTCCTAGGCCTCCCTGGAGGCCCTTCTGATATCTCTTTACGATCAAATCGTTCCCATAATCCGAATCGTTCGTGATTCCGCCATCATGAGCAAGATAGTATCGCATCACATCGACTCCAAACCGATCGATTGCAAAAAAGGGGTTTACAACATTACCGGTTGACTTCGCCATTTTCTGATGACCCAGCGTCCAATGTGCATGCGTCAATATTTGCTTCGGCGGCTCGATATCAAGAGCCATAAGGAACGCAGGCCAGTATATGCAATGAAAGCGTACAATGTCCTTCCCAATAACTTGAACATCCGCGGGCCAACCTAGAGCATTTTCCTTCCCTGGAGCCCATGGATACCCAGCCTTGGTGATGTAGTTGACTAGAGCATCAAGCCAGACATAGATAGTTTGGCTTTCATCGTTAGGGACTCGAATACCCCAACTCAGTCGCTCGACTGGCCTTGATATGGAAAGATCTTCGAGACCGTCTGATACCCACTTCACAACGTCCCTCATTCGGGAGTCAGGTACGATAAACTCCGGATTTGACGCGTAGAACTCCAGCAATCTCTCTTTGAACGCGGAAAGTCGGAAGTGATAATTTGCCTCCGAGGTCCACTCCACCTCTTTGCCGGTCTCCTTCGAAGCCATGAACGCTTTCCCGGTGAACGGGTCTAATCTCTTCTCAATGGCAGATTCAGGATAGTAGGTTTCATCACTGACACAGTACCAGCCCTCATGTTTAGACTCGTAGATGTATTCCCTTTCCCTCAGCATGTGCCAGAAGTATCGTACAGCATCCTTGTGGTCCTCGTCCGTGGTTCTAACGAATTGAAATTCGGAAAGACCTGCGTGTTTCCCAAGGATTTTGAATGTTTCAGCTGTCATGTCGCAGAACTCTTTTGGAGGAGTATTGGCTTGGGCAGCTGCCCGTTGTATCTTCATCCCATGTTCATCTGTCCCAGTGCAGCCGATTGCTGTCTTCCCTTTTAGCGTCTGCCATCGTTTGAGGATGTCTGTGAGGACCAAAGTATATAGATGTCCAACATGAGGAGCTGTGCCGAATAAAGTCAGTAGAGATATTAGATTCACGGGGGCATGCCTACCAGCATTGACGTAGAAAATTGGCGTGGTAATATAGAACGGCTTTTCCAAGCAGCGCTTGGAGGTCGAGAAACTTGCTCGTGCCGTCGGCCTTGCCCTGCACGATTCGCAGACCCATCTGCTCCTCCAAGAGGCCTTCCTCAGCTGACCCCGAAAGGCCGACACTTGTATTCGTGAATTCATAGGGGAATGAACTTGTATTACCATGCTGTCGAGCTATAAAGCTCAAGCGGGTGCGGGCGGAGCGGCCGCGAGGAATTCCGAAGCTCCAAACACGCATCGAAACCACCGTGCAGGAAAGCTACATTGGTACAACCACAATAACAACACTTTGGGACCCAAACTGCCGCTATCTATCTGCCTAAATAAGCGTAGATGGATTTCTATATATTTTCGGATTGCGACGCCTCTCCTTACACCTAAGCGCAAAACCCTACCGTCACGAACACCAATCATGGAGGAAGTACTTGCAGAAGACAAAGAGGTTAAAGTATCGACTGAAGGTGTGATTCTTATGATCTCCTGGATGAATATTACTGACCGATATGTAGCTGCCGATGAGTTTGCCCAAGCCTACTATGCAGCTCTGAACAAGCCAAACCCTAACATCGAACGATTCTATATCAAGCCAACCATCGCCGCCCCTTTGAAGCCGGATATCACATTCAATGGCAAGGTTCTGACAAACCCCACCGAGCTCCCAACCCTCTTCGAAGGTATCGAGAGGCCATATTTCGACGTGGAAATTTTAGACGCCGAAGTTATAAATCCGAATTACAATGTTGGCGCTCCAGAGTCAGCGTTGGGCTTCCGCCGCGATGGGAAGAAGATGAGCATCTTGGTCATGGTCGGTGGATTTCTACTGTATGGCGAGGATGCCGAGAAGGCAAGGAAGAATCAGGGCAACAAGAACGTCAGGAACCTGAGGGATGTCGAGGAAGGCAAGGAAGGTGAGGGAGACCTGCAACCTGGAGGCGACGAGGAAGATGTGCCGCTGCCAGCGCAATTCTCGGAGACGTTTGTACTTGTGCCAAACTGGGAGGTACTCAGGCCGAACGCACCAAGGGGGTTGAGGAATTGGCTGGTTCAGAGTCAGAACTTTCGCCAGGTATCTGAGGAGGACGAGGACGAGGACGATGACGACGAGGACGGAGGAGTCAAAGCTCTTCCAGGCAGTTCAGGTCTTCCGGCTCCGGCAGCTTTTCCAGCAATTCCGGCGTCTGGTCTCTCATAAGGCATTTACATTGGAAATACGGTTTTGATGAGTCAAAAGCACAATTCGAGAATTTAACATCAATTTTTAATTCATCACTGCGAAAGCATTTTCCAAGTCAATCTTTTCCTTGGCCTTTATCGAGCCTTTGGCAACCGTGGGACTTTCGATGCCGCGTACTTTATGGGAGTCTTGATGCGAAGGTTCTGTGCATGTAGTGATATACCGGAGAGTGGAAATCCTTAAGCACTTGTGTCCGAGGTGCGATAGCGAGTGAGTGTCCACGGTTATCATGCTCTAATGTCAATCAGCGGTCTGAATGCTGGATTGATATGGTAGATGCCTTGACCGTCGCGAGAAAACTGAGGTACGTCTACGGTGGCCATCTTAAGATATTTTTGGAAACAAGGAACCAGCAGCTTCATCGATAGGCACACATGCTACCGAACACTCAGGACAACAACCAGTCAAGCCGTGAAACTGGTTGCAAGCTTGATTGATTTGCGTCAATGTCCTGTATCCTTAAACGCTTGACCGAGCCACTTGTCACCCACTGTGTCAATACACTGCACGACGTGAGTCAGGTTCACTTGACCGTCTCCGTGGTGGTAGTTACGCGTTTCACCACCCAGAGCTCAGCTCTTGGAATACCCAGCGCCAAGACGAGATATCACGCGCCGATTATCACCTGTTCATCAGGCGGTCTTAACGAAATAGTCTATGTTTCATTACAGTGTTGGGGCTTTTCGTCTTCGGTGCCTTAATGTTCCTGGTGCTGCAGGCAATATTCTGATTCTGACGGCCCCTAACCAAGTCCGGAACCTTCCCTAGGAGAGCACGGGAAGACGGTAGCGATGCCAATCCGGTCGCCGGACCTGGGAATTGGGAGAAGCTAGTAAGAGATAGAGAAAGGGGTTTGCATGGGATGAGCCCAAGCCGGTTGATGGAAGTTTTGTGACAGGAAATTAACGTTGGCAGAACAGGATGGGCAAAGCCAAGAGGCCTGGCAAGATGAAAGCAGCAAATCGATGGAATTGAAGAGTCGAGTCATGACGGAGACAGATATGGAGGTAATCTTACCGTAGCATGGCAGCAATGTTTCAACAAGATAGCAGGAAGTTTCAGGAGAAGGAGAAGGAGAAGGAGAGGGAGAGGGAGAGGGAGAGGGTGAAAAACTCAGCAGGATAGAAAGAGGAACGAGTACCTGAGGCAGGTTGATGATAGCCCGAGTATGCCGAGCCTCACTGCCCCAGAAATCTGAGTATTGAGGACGACCTCCTCAGAGTGGCTTTAAGATGCACAAGAATACACTTATGTAAGTAGACAACCTCGCCATATATTACTAAATAACTTCCCTCTCTGTCTCCCTATTCAGAGAACAGCCTATCAGTTTCACTGCAAGCCAATCTTTAACCTTCTCGCTTAAAACTCCCAACAATTTTACATATCTCAGTGTGCACAACTTCTGTGCTTTTTCATCCTCTGACTTCTATTGCAATCTTAGATTAACAACAAAATCCCTATAATGCCACATAGCTCTATCACCCTGCTCAAAATATTCTGAGCTACTTTTTCGAACGGATTCATATGTGCACAGCAATTGTAGTAGGTCATTACCACATTTTGATCTTGGAAGAATAGTCAAGCTTGTCTAAACTAATTCACTTGACTTAGAGCATGCTGCCTCTTTTGTCAGGAATTACATTTCAGTCTCCTACGGACCATTCAACCCCTGATGCCTCTTTTACATGAGCATCATCAAACCACCACAATACTTTCTTACTTTGCTAGGGCAGGAAGTTCTTGCTTGAATGAATGCAAGTACACTGACAAAAACAGCGCGTGTTACTTTATTACCTCAAGCGTTTCCACTACTTCTGCAAGGAGTCCATCACCACCAACCTACAACTCTAAGTACTTCTTCATCCAGCTCTCACACTACCAGAAAGCTTCTTGCTTTGCTCTCCCTTCACCTACGGTTAATCATCATCATCCCACCAAACTCCACACCAGCCTACTTCATCAAGTCGCTTGTGCCTTTCTGCTCCTCTTAGATCACATCACCACCAAACCTACCACAACTTGTTCTGATCAGATCTCCATTTTATGAGCATCATTGCTACGCCAAATTCCCCCTGACATCAAGTCTCCAGATCTCCCCTTCCCTACGACTTCACACAAGCACACCGACAACCCAACCACAGATCACTTCACTGCATGAGCTAGGAACCCTCATATGGGTAAAGTGACTCCGACAAAACCTCAAACCCCACTCCAGACCGCTCCATTAGCTCACTTGAGCCTCCTACCCCTCTCAACTCTCCTGCACAATAAAAACCAAAACTACAACAAATCTCAACCACCTCAACACTTCTATTCACGAACGTCAGCAAAGTCCAACCAACATGAAGATCCCCTCAGGATTGCTCGATGCCGAAGGCGAGCCAGCTCACCTGGAGATCACCCTGAAAGGTTCCGACAAGCAAGATCTAAAGGAATTTGATTTTCACGGTGAGGGAGTCAAATCCGAATGTTCCATTCTGGTTGCGCCTGATGAGATCTTCACTGTCGCAATCGATTCTGGTCCTGGTACCTCAGACTTCATTGATGTTGAAGTTGATGGCGTCCTACGCAACTCGATTGCCAGCAACCAGCCTTCTGAGTCTGGAAAGAAGTGGCACGCCACGATTGACAAAGCTTGCTACGCCAAGGTCTTGAAGACAGGCAGACGTGAAGTTGCGAAGAGTGGTGGAATGCAAGTTAAACTTCGAGAGATCAGCAACGGTGCGTTTCACTTAGCCCAAACCAAAGTGTTTGCTTTTACTAACTGACATCAGATCTTGCGGCTGGCGAACACGTCTCACCTTCAGCTGTGGGCAGTTTGGTCGTTAAGGTTTGGCGCAAGGGTAAATCCAGCAGTGATAGCTCAGCTTCCATCGACCCCGCACTCTTTCAGCTTGCTCCCACATTTGAAAAGGCCGCTGAGTGGTACAATGCAAATGCCTACATCAACCAAGATGAACCTCTTCCTCCGTTTGAGGTTTCGTAAGTGTCTGATCTAACGTGAATACGTACGAGAGATTTGCTAATCATCTTTGCAAGATTCATCAATGGACAACGCATTGCAAAGAGAGCTGATGGCAAGAATGCTAAGGATCGTGTCGATGATGCCACGAACAGAAAGCTGGGCGACGTGGCACTCTTTGCCGTCTTTGTGTTCAAGCTTCGTTCCCGTGATGACTTAATTGCCCGTGGATTCGAAGACGTCCCAGAATACATTCCGAGTCAGCCACCAGCCAAGCCTATTAAGGCCGAGAAGGATAAGACAGCAAGATCCAAGACAACTCCAGCAAGCTCTAGCATATTTGGCGCCAAAGGAGAAAATGATAAAGACAGTGAAGGTGCAGATCGATCTACAGAGGAACCTGGTGACGAGAATGAAAAGAAGTTGGCCGATTCTGCGAAGAAGGTGGAGACCGTTGTCAAAGAACCTGCAAAGAACTCCAGAAGCGGTAAGAAGACAGCCGGTGAGAAGAAGATGGAGGCACCAAAGTCCACCAAGTCGAAGAAGAAGCCCGAAGCCGAGAGCTCCCAGGTCCCCAAGCCGAAGACTACGAAGAAAGCAGAGAACTTGAAGAAGGAAAACCATCCTAAAGCCCCTAAGGCCACGAAGAGTGGTGAGTCTTCAAAGCCAGAGAGCAAAGAGTCTGCGCAGAATATAGCCGACGAGGTGGAAGTGGATGGAGCTGAGAATGACAAGCTCGTAGCAGCTTCCAAAGATGCCGCAGGGGCCAGAGATATTCACGAGGCAGAGAATTTTGAGGCTGCACTGGAACCAGCAACAAAGTATGCGGCGAGCGACATGGACGTTGACAATATTGACAGTGGCAAAACCGAGGAAGCTTCCGACACAGTCAAGGATATTGACGCTGCCATGAATACCGAAGCAGTCACCTCCATTGAGGGAGAACAGAATATTCATGCCGCCAAAACCACTCAGATGACAGAGGATATCTTCGAACGAGAACGATCCGAGACGGAGAAATTTCATGAAGCTATGGAGATTAGCATTCCAGAGTCCGCCCAGACTGCTCAGGACCATCACGGGGAGGACAGAGTCGCCACTCCTGACGACACTGTCACAGTTTCAGCATCCATAACCCAGCTTGAATCGGACAACTTTCAGTCAAATGGACTATTCCTCAGTGTGGAGTCTGATGGAGCCAATACCCAGAAGCAGAAAAAGAGCGAGAAGCGACCTACCGTTCTCAAGGGTCTCTCAGGTGCTCCCGCTACCAAGGCAGCCCGCAAGAGAGCTTCTTCCATCGGAGGAACTGGATCTGGAAACGCAACCCTGGACTTTCTTCTCAACGATACACTCGTCTCTGATACTTTACAAGGTGGAAATACTTCCCGTCCTGCCACTCCGCTCGGTCAGACTGCTTTGTCACTCGACCTTGGCGCAGTGATGTCCGGCTTTATGCCTGAATCGCCAGTCATTTCTCGAGTCAAGTCTGAGATGGCGGCAAAGCGTGCTAAGCCACGATCAAACTCCGAGCCTCCAGACGAACATGAGCAGTTTGATATACCTCGTCGTGCGGCAAGCGTTGACAACCCTACTGGCAACCAAATGATCCATTTGCCCATTGAGATACAAATGGAAATGACCAGTCTTGTCAATCTTTACAAGCAAAAGGCTGCTGAGATTGCGGTTAGCAGTCTCCGGGCTTTGACTCCAATCCCTACGCTTCCTCAAAAAGGCCAACAGCTGTTGAAGTCTCCAGGATTGAAATCCGTTGTTTCGGGCTCCAGCCTGCAGTTCGTCACTCGGAAGTCGACCACCCCAGTGTCGCCTCCTAAATTAGACAAACAAGCTAAGCAAACCCAATCAGCTCGGCGATTTCATCCAGATGATGAGTATGATGAAGAGGATGAGGATTCCGATGCTACTGAGGAGGCTGATGCAGAAGACGTGATCCGAAGTGTGCAGAGCAGTCGCGGAGAAAGTCGTCGCGGAGAGTCGTTCTCCAGCTTGAAGCAGCCATCTTCCAGCGAGGAGCTTTACCACACCGTTAAGAGTCCCATTCTTGGGCCTTCCGTGCCAACACCATCCAGAGCTCACCCACACCAAAAGAATCTCATTCCAGGAGTTCTCAAAGCTGCGGCGAGACGACGAGGAAGCGATGCAAGCCAGATCTCCGATACTCCAGAAAGCTCGTTCATTGTCAAGTCACCCGAGGGTATTCGTTCTGAGACTGCTGCAGCCAGAGCCAAGCACGCCGCTTCGATCGCCGAAAAGAAGAAGCAGGCTGGAGCCAAGGCCGGCCACGGTGTTCAGGGCAAGCAAGCAACCGGTGAGACTGGTAATGGTGCCAATGGAAAGCAGAAGGCGACTGGTGAGCCGGCTGGCAGCAAGTCCCAGCGCCAGGGCGAGGAGAAGAAGCGTAAGGCCGATGCTATGCTTGAAGCACGCAATGGCCAGCTTCAGCCACGAAAGACCTCCATCTCACCTGCACTTCGCCAAGCCGAACTCCAAGGCCTGTCCTTGGATGAGGTTGCTGAACAAGCTACTCTGAGAATCGTGGTCGCTGAGCAGAAGCAGAAGGCTCTTCAGGAGGACTATGCCAAGGCAATGGCGATTCAGAAGAAGCGAGAGCAAGCCTTTGCATTGGTTGAGAAGGCTGAGAGATTGGAGGAGGCGAATAGTGCAATGCAGGCGAAGATCGATGCTATGATGGGCGGCATTGGTGATGATGATATTTGAACCTAGTGAGCGGTACGGGGGATGTGGCAAAAGTTTTGGAAGCTGTGGAGGGAGGACTTATAAGCATAAGCTCCCTTGCAAAGGATCTTCGATGGCACAGAAACTCTGAAAGAGCGTTTATTTTCACACACATTATCTTAGAAAGAAGTCGTACTCAGCTCTCGAGATCTCATGTCTCAAAACGCTTTTGAGTTCATGACATCTTTGAGTGCAGGACATCTCATGGATCTTCATATATGTAGGTTACACAAAGCCTAACCGGTAGGTAGTAGATAATTTTACTATTTCAGACTTAAGGCAACAACCAAAGCTAGATAACACATACAATAGAGAAGGTATCAAATTAAGTGCAAGACTTCAATGAAGGTGAAATTTTTCATGCCACCTGATGATCATCAAATCACAGACTATGCTCTTGGGTTTCTGAGATTTGCCTTGACTCTCTCTAGTAGCTCTTGATCAGAATCTCTGGGATTTGGATGGAGATTTCTCTGTACATGTAAAGGATTAGCCTTGAGCATGTGGTTCGGCTGTAACCGAGCGCAAAAAAGGGGTACCTTCACGTGACTGCGTAGACCATGCCCTCGTGTCTCTCGATTGGGTACGAATGAGGGCTACTTAACCCCAGAAAGCTTTTCCAAGGAGAGGAATCATACTTACAGCTGCTAACCATCGGCGTAATTCTTCTCTGGTCCATGTCTCTGGGTCTACTCAGGGTCAGTTGAGGGAAGTTGATGGAGGGAGGACGACAAGGATTCTTACCACCCTTCGGGTCTGCTTCTTGTGGAAACATATCTTGACCCCAGATTGACCATGCAGCAACTGCAGTCACGATGCCAGCAAATCCTAGAGGAGTCAGCAAATGGAGTTGCTCGCGCCACGTGAACCGTACCAAGAAACATATTCTGCAACAGTCAGTAAAGTAATCCGATACAAGACAAGCGAGGACAGCCATACCTTTGAGTTCAGGGCTCTATCTAAAGGAGTCGGCATCTTGGAAGCTCCTCGTAGCAGATCTCTGGACCTGTTCGGCAAGGAGGTGGCGCCGCCAGGTGAAGTATGATCGGAGAGCGGGGTGTAAATATCTTCAACTGGAATAAGTGCCCACTTGAGTGGTACCTATGAAGTCGAGTAATTGTGAGAAAGATCCCTTAAGTACTTCTGAATTCAAGTAAAGAACAGATTGATACCTCGGTGATGGATGTCTCTACCTAGGTAGACGCGTCACAGCCACATGTCAAGAACGCCTCATGTCCTTGTCGGGCTAGCCCGTTCTGATAAGCCACAACCGAGACCGCTGACTAACATCCCACAACGGAAATTTCGAACATCAACAATATCTCTTCAATCACGACGAAATAACCTCAATCTTCCAAAGAAAGAGATCAGAACCGCTAAGATGCCTCGCGAAATTTCAGACATCAAGAACGTGAGTTTTCCCTGCTCAATGTGCAACGAGCATGTTGCAATTGAGAGGTGACTTGCGCAGCGCAAAAGCTGACAGTTCAAAAAGTTCATCGAGATTTGCAGACGCAAGGATGCTTCCTGTATGTATTCACCATCTGCGGAAATGGACAAGACGATTTCGATCTCTGGGGAGGAAATGAATGGGGAATCGGAGGGACGAGGCTAGGATTATGAGAACAGGAACTGATGGAATGCAGCTGCTCGCATCAAGCGTAACAAGAAGTCCTCGCAGACGAAGTTCAAGGTCCGCTGCCAACGACACCTTTACACGCTCGTCTTGAAGGATTCAGAGAAGGTCGAGAAGTTGAAGCAATCGCTGCCACCTAGTACGTTACCTATGCTTTGGACTCTTGCGCGGAGGAGACGAGGCCAGAATTATATTCAAATCCTTTTCTGCGCCTTGGAGCTGGCGCTGGCGTTCTACAGCATGAATTAGGTTGGCTGACATTTGTGTCTCGCAGACCTCACCATCGCCGATACCCCCAAGAAGAACGCCAAGGGCAAGCGAGTTGCACAATAGATGATGGACATTCATACCTAAGTTCGCTAAATTGGGAGGATCGAGGGCCGCCAGAACGGGCGGGCTATTCATTGGCATCAATTGCGGTCAAGGCGTCTGGAATCATACCATGGACATGGCACATATGGACGGAATGCTCCATCGAGATGAAATAGCAACGCGAATCTGATGACCCTTTGCATCCCTCAAACGCCGAAAAATGTTCCGCGCTGTGGGAACCTACGCTTCAATCGAATGATTACGTTGGGTGCCAAAATCCGAAGTCTTCGGAAATATCAAAAGTTGTGCTCTCAGTTTCTGGTTTCTGTCCTCTCTTTCGGCGATATCGATGATTACTCCATTTTCTTTGTCGGACATAAGATCCAAGAGGCCAAGGCCGCATCAGGTATTGAGAAGTAATTGTGAGATATGTGCATGTTCTTGACAAAGGCGTCTATTCCTGTGTTTAATTGAAGACAGAGGACCTCTCAATGATACCTTTTTCAAACCTGTACTCTTGATGTTCATTCAGTTTCTTTTGTCCTTCAAAATTAAAGTTGAAAAGAATTTTATTTCGAGTTTCACTCTCTGCGCTATATGTAACCGTCTTCTGTTGAGCCGTTTTGCATGCTCTTATTAAGATGCTACTTTCTAGTCCCGTGGTCGATTGCGCCGATACTCCACCCGACTTGGCCCGAACGACACCGCGCCGTACGTAAGCATTGCTACCTATCCACGATACAAGTTCTCCTAGCTGCTTACTGCCTACTATGGGTCATATCATCTTCAAGTATCTCATTCCATTTTAAGTTCTCATTTCTTATCGGGCAAGTCTCAATAATCACATTCATAGTCAATTTCTTTCCGAACATCCACACTTGAGAAAGAACCACCTCAACGAGAACTTCCTCTCAAACCTTCGAGCATTCAACCAGTCCTCTTAAATCATCCATAATGGTCACCGAACTCGCCATCATCCCGCTCACCCACGCTGCCACGCTGCCACGCTCACCAACTCCACGGTCCCAGAATCACTGCTCACCAAACTCCGCGAAGCCAAGTCAGTCCTCGAAAAAGTAACCAATACCACCTTCCGCTTCTATCAACAAATCGAAGACCCCTCAATCCTCTACATCCTCGGAGTTGGCAGTTGGAAATCGCCAGACCACCACGGAACCTTCCTTACTTCACCTGAGAATCAGCATCTGTTGCAGTTGTTGAAAGATGATATTGTGACGGACGGAGAGGTGGAGAAGAAGATGCAGATGTGGCACTTGGATCATGACTTTGCCTCCCATTCTTCTACTGGTGAGCCTGCCTCTGGTACGGCGAATGACTTTGTCTTCAATGCTCCAGTCATCAGCCTTGGTCGAAACTTCGTCTCTCCTGGCAAGAAAGAGGCTTTTATCAAGAAGTTTGAGGAGGTGAGAGATGCACTGGATAAATATGCAAAGCCATGGAGCGTGGATGGTGGATGGAGAATTGAGAAGGAGGAGGGGAGAGAGGAATTTGATCTTTTTGCTGGGTGGGATAGTGTAGAGAAACACTCGCAATTTGTGAATAATGAGGGGTTTCAAAGGTACCGTGGGACTGTGGAGTTTGTGGAGAGCTTTGAGATGAAGCATATGAAAGCGGTTGATCTTTGAAGTGGCTGCTGCTGTGGATGGGTGCGGGGAGTTTTATTACGCGAAGAAAGAAAGCTGGTGGGCTATATGCAAGGCAGATTCTAGGGCTGTCCTTTATAATTTATACAACATTTCTCATGTCTTTCAACCTGCAGTCTGCAGTCTGTTTTGCTTGTCTTGGCTCATCAGTTACCCTTCCTCTCTCTTTATTATGGTAGCCGTTGGAAGACACCAGATGTTAAGCTGGCCAAAACTTATATGCATAGAATATTTAGGCTGCAAAAGTTTTATGAAAGACTACGAAAACCTAGTCATCGTCAACAATCAAAGAGATATGCACTTCCACAAATTATTTAGTGATAGATTCAATGTGGACAACAATCAGAGGGCAGTCAGTGTGCTACAATGTAGATAACCTTTTATATTGATAAAAAAAAAAGGGGGGGCATGGCGGTTGCCTGTCTCACTAGCACCGTAAATATTCCGAGTATTCCGAGGACATTCTACCATGTCTGGTAATCTTCACATATGGAACATCCTCACTGCTCAAAGCTCCATTCCCTCACCCTGCTATCAGCATACAGACTTCAGTGATGGACACCATGGGCTTCGATTCGGATTCTGATGAGGTGGAGAGGGGGAAAGACGAGAGGACTGCTGGATCGCCGAATGCTCGAAAGGCGCTCAAACCGAATACCTCCAAGTAAGCTCAAGACTTGTGCCCCCTTGATATTCCCACCAATCAGATGTAAGAGATGCTCTCTTCCTACGAGAAAGATCTTGGGGTCACAGAATTCACAATCTTGCCTCTCAGGCTTGCTTTTAGACAACGAAAACTCCATCCCCCATTTGAAAGTCCTTGTCGAAATATTGAAGATAGCTGCACTCGTTCTAACTGAAACTTTGGAGGAAAAGGGCGAATGGCAGCAGTTTATTATTTCCAACAAGTCGAAGACCCTTCCATTCTTTACCTCACTGGGACTTGGTCCACAGTCGAGGCCTATCGCACGGTCTACAGCGAGCCAAGCAGGACAGCTATTCAAAAGGAAGTATGCTCCAAGCTGTCAGTATCCTCTCAAAGTGGCGATGAGATTGGTGAGCATTGGCTTGGCGGGCTTCTTGTTTCTGAGAATTGTAAGAGTATATATGCTAACGAATCAATATCGAGTAAGACAGATCGCAGGATGGAATGCAGAGGATTAGGAAGAGGAGGGAAAACCCACGGAAAGGAGAGGCGACCAGAGGTTGACTTTTGTGTATGGATACTGAGAACTTGCGCACATGAATAATCAAGTAACACCTGATTCTGTGTCGCTCGCTCCAAGAGCTTCGTAAAGAGTGATCACTGTGCAAGCTTGCTTTAAGTCCGTCATCCTGCGTTGATCCAACGAAACACTGGCAGATGAGTACATGTTCATCCTTCAGGTCCAGGGTGGATTCGATTGATCACAAGGAGCATTCAACTGTCCTTCTGAGCCGAATTCGACATTCCATCCTAAATTGCGTACCGGGGCGTTGAAACTTGTGTAATTCGGGTCATCTAATCTCATCGCGAATTCTTCCAGCAGAGAAAAATCCATAAGGTTTGCAACGAGATCATTGCTGGTCGAGCCTAGATCCGTGGTGTCCCAGAATTACTCTTCGACCCCTGATGGAGCTTCTGTAACGGTGCTGAATTGAACATTCGATGATGGGACAGTTTGTCTCGAGCCATGTGCTCTGAACCCTCCTCCTCTGAGCTGAGATCATTTCTCGCACGGCTGGACTCTAGATTGCTGCAAATGTATGCTTCAGCAACTTGAAGAACTTCCCGAATAAGAGCGGCGCAACGACGAGCAAACTTCCATGTCTGCCATCGCATCCAAGACATCAAGCGCCTTCTGGATTACCGTTATGAGTTCAGATCCTAGTGGCTCTGAGCTACCGAGTAAGACAATATACAAAATGATGGTAACTTACTAGCGTACAGCATATTTGTGCAATTGTACCACCAAGTGTGAAAATAGTAACGATGAGTGTAAGCTTCATGCAAAATGTTGACGGTCCAGTCGTACCCACTGGACCACGACTGAGGTTGAATGTTTTCATGCTCTCTTCGCCGTAGTTGCGGTCTTTGACCATAGACGCAAGTGAACTCGCGATCAACGCAAGTTTGGCAAGGGAGGATCTTGGTCGCACTTTGCCTTCTTGACACAACACATCTTGCATGCTTGGGAGGCGCGAGGTCGAAACTTCCTCTTGAGGCGCGGCCTCGTTCCCTCTTCTGGGGTCGGTTGCAGAGACATGGCGTCGGTGGTAGGTGCGTTCGGTTCCAAGTATTGGGTTGCAGAGAAGCACCCACTTGCTGGACTGAGAAGGCTTCAACCCCACGGCCATGGCTTTACCTTTTGTGGTATCTAACAAGATGTTACCATCAAATGTATGTCGTTTCCAGAGCTTTGACATCGAGGTCTGCAAGTGCGGGGACGTGGGTTCGGAAGCTGAGACAGGACCTGGCTGCATCACGTGAGCACGTGTCTTTCCAATTGCCCCTACAATGAAGAGGCTCTCAGATCAGAGGAGACTGAACTACAGGGTCGTACTAAGCACTAGAGGACATAAACAGAAAGTGCTTGATGAGAAATTACTTTGAAGAAGACTCATTCTGTGTCAGTAGGCAAGCTTAGGACATCTCAACAGGATAGTAACTTGCTGCTTATCTGGAAAAATGTGCCTTCATAGACGTTGTAACTTGATGGATAGACCATAAGGTGGTGATAAGTCTTTCAGGGACAATTTGAAAGCCTCGAGAATGCCAATTCACGGGTACACATGAACTTACCTGAGTCTTTGCCCCTGAATGTAGCCAGGCCACAACGCTGCAAAATGGTTCCACGAATTGAAACTCAACCAACAAGAAGGATACGAACAATCGCAAAATCAATCGCAAACACGCAGCGTACCAAAACAGCAAACAGAACAAAAAGCACGAGCGATCTCCAGGCCGTTGGGACGTTATCATCGTCATCGACAAGGAGTGTGCTAAGGTGCATGAAGGCTTCAGAATTTCAGGGGGCCCCAGGCTGTACCTCAACGCCAGGCCCAATGCAGCCAGTACCCTTGCTGCGCCCAACCGGCTGGGAAATTCCGACATTGGCGGCCAGGACAATCAGGTACATCCTGTTCTGCAGCCTGAGCCAGTCACCACAAAGACCGGCCGTTGTCGCTCGTTTTTCCAGGACACCCCCTCACGACCCGGGAGAGAATGTGAAGAGTGCAATGACAAGTCATCAGACCAGGCGGTCATTCGGTGGAAAACCCCTCAAGACAAAAGCGCATTCGCGATCGAGCTCCAGCACGACTTCTCCGCAGATAGAGACGCCCTCAGATACGAGTCCTTCGCCTTCACCCTCGCTGGATATGCCGCCGCGTGCAAACGGGTATCATTCGGTCAATGGTCTGACTGACGATATGGCGAATACGGAGATCAATGGCTCGAAGAAGTCAAGGAGAGGGCCGCTGGATAGGAAGCAATCGACTCCGATGATGCCAGCGTTTATGGTTTCTGCGCCTGCGAAAGTCATTCTGTTTGGAGAGCATGCAGTTGTTCATGGCAAGGTACAATCGAGAAGTTCAACATTTCATCTCGAGCATGCTAACAAGTTGTCAAGGCCGCTATTGCAGCATCTGTCTCTCTGAGATCCTATCTGCTTGTCACAGCATTCTCCAAGTCGAAACGAGTAATCACCCTTCGATTCCCCGACATCAATCTCTCGCACACATGGAACATCGACGACCTACCATGGAGCGTATTCTCTAAACCTGGCAAGAAGAAATACTACTACGATCTCGTCACCGAGCTAGACCCCGAGCTCGTGGCAGCTATGAAACCACACCTCGCAGACGTGTCACTAGATGCATCTGAGGACATCCGAAAAGTCCATCTAAACTCAGCATCAGCATTCTTGTACATATTTCTGTCTCTTGGGTCGCAATCGTTCCCAGGGTGCGCATACACACTTCGCTCAACAATACCAATTGGCGGCGGACTTGGAAGCAGCGCCTCCATCTCCGTCTGCCTAGCATCTGCACTCCTGCTTCAGATCCGCACACTATCTGGCCCGCATCCAGACCAACCATCTGAGGAATCACGTCTCCAAATCGAACGCATAAATCGATGGGCTTTCGTATGCGAGATGTGTATACATGGGAACCCTTCAGGTGTTGATAATACAGTCGCGTCCCAAGGAAAAGCTGTGGTCTTCCAGAGATCAGATTACACAAAACCTCCCAAGGTTAAGCCATTATGGAATTTTCCCGAGCTGCCTCTCCTCCTTGTCGACACCAAAACACCTAAATCTACAGCAGCAGAAGTGGCGAAAGTAGCGGCGTTGAAAAAAGCACACCCACAGATTACGGAGTCGATATTGAACGCGATAGATAAGGTCTCAGAAGGTGCAGCAGCACTAATCGCTCAGGATGATTTTGATAGCGAGGAATTGGCGAGCGTGGAGGCACTGGGAAAACTAATGACGATTAATCATGGACTTTTGGTTGCGTTGGGCGTGTCGCATCCGCGACTGGAACGGATACGGGAGCTGGTTGATCATGAAGGAATTGGGTGGACGAAGTTGACTGGTGCTGGTGGAGGAGGGTGTGCAATCACGTTGCTGAAACCTGACCTTTCGCCTGAACGGATGAAGCGACTTGAGAGCACGCTGGAAGAGGAGGGATACGGCAAATTTGAGACGACGCTGGGTTGTGATGGTATTGGTGTCCTCTGGCCCGCGGTCATCAAAAACGGGATGGAGGATGATATGGGCGGGGAGGAGATCGACCAGGACAAATTCCTGAACGCAGACGGTATTGAGGGCGTAGAAGAACTCGTCGGCGTGCACGGTGAAAGTGGAGACCGAGAAGGATGGAAATTTTGGCGTGTCGAGGACTGATTCTCCTCTCAATTTGCGCACCATCATGGTGAATCTAAATTTACTGATTGCTAGCAACAGCACATCAGGACCGCACTGCATTGCACACAAAAAGCTTGCTCGACAATTGGGCGCTTGCGAGCAGGCGCGGGCTTGGTAATATTGCTATGGGAATGAGCCGTTCGATTCAACGCACCAATAGGGAGCGAATAGTAACTTATAATGCAATGCCATTGAAACAAAGAATTCCGTTTGATATTGTTGCTCAAGCGCGTGATATGCAGTGTGGAGAACAAGGCTGCGGCTGACATTCCAAGGCGAGCCTTGACCCAGATATTTCAACCCAGCGTCTTCCTTCGACATGGCTCCCAAAGCCTCAAAAGCTGCAAAACCGCAACTGAAGGAGCAGGAAGAGGTGAAGGAGTGTAGGTATCTTCTCTCTATTACCATTTAACTGTATTTCCCTCTCCCGCACAAACAAAGAAAATACAAGCTAATCAAGACCCTTTCAGACCCCACCATAGCAGCCCTCCACCACGCGCAATACCAAGCCTCGCGCCCTTATCTGCACCTCGCCGAAACCAAAGGTCTTTCCTCCCTCACACCCTCTGAGAAATCCGCCTACAGTACTTCCAGATTTCTGGAAACCGGCGCGTGGAGATCTCTCGATCCGAGCCAGCAGAAAGAGTTCTGGCATTCAGTGGAAAAGCAGAAGATTCCTATACCACTCCCTAAACCAAGAAATTTGGGGAAAGATAGTAGGGGTGTTCCTTTGGGAGATTATACGCCGAAGGAGTTTGAGCTGTGGGAGAGGAGGGAGCGCGACTTGAAGAGATTGAAGGAGAAGAGTGCTGTTTTCAAGGAGAGGAGGGAAGCGCGGCTGAAGTGGATAAAGAGAGGGGGGATTGAAGAGGACAAGAGTGAAAGAGAGAGCTGGGAAGCAGATATTGAAGAGGAGAGGAACCGCCGAAAACTGATTTCGAATTTGCAAGGTAGAAAGATGGGTAGGTACGAGAAGGACCCGGAGTGGGATGATGTGGTGCCCATACCGCAGGATGATGGAGAGGGAGCATTAGCTGCTATTGCGTATACAGACGAGTATGCTGAAGGTACAGCTCATCTTTCCTCTTTCACTCTAACCTATTGCTAATGTGTGTCCAGCAATGGGCTACCTCCGCGCCATCATGGCTGCGAAAGAATACTCTCCCCGCGTCCTAGATCTCACCGAGCACATTATCTCCCTTAACGCCGCCCACTACACCGTCTGGCTCTACCGCGCCTCCACACTTTTCGCGCTGAAGTCCTCCATCCCGCAAGAACTCGAATGGGTGAACCGCACAGCTCTCGCGAACCAAAAGAATTATCAGATCTGGCACCACAGACAGCTGCTCATCGACCACTTATACCCATCCCTCAGTGAGACCCAGATCAAGGAACTAGCAGAATCAGAAAGAGACTTCATGACAGAGATGTTCGACGAAGACGCGAAGAACTACCACGTGTGGTCTTACAGGCAATACTTGGTTAGAAAGTTAGCTATGTGGGGCGAAGCTGAGATCAAAAGCGTGGAAGAACTCCTAAAAGAGGATGTCAGGAACAACAGCGCGTGGTCACATCGCTTTTTCATCGTCTTTTCTGACCCCAGTATATGTACCGAAGGTTCGGCAGCCACTGCCCATGATCCCAAGATTCCACAGTCAATCATTGACCGCGAGCTCAATTTCGCGAAGGCGGCAACGTACGAGGCACCTCAGAATCAGAGTCCGTGGAACTACATCCGTGGTGTATTACGGAAAGGAGGAAAAAATCTCTCGTCGGAGGAATCTTTTGCGGTGGAGTTTGTGAAGCTACCTAGTGACAGCACAGGGGCCGTAGGGGCCGCAGGGATTGGCAGTGAAGATGTGAGAAGCTCTCATGCCTTAGACTTTTTGGCCGACGTGTGGAGTGAGAAAGGAGAGACTGAAAAGGCCGATTTGGCACTGCGGCTACTAGGTGATCGGTATGACCGTATTAGGAAGAATTATTGGGAGTGGAGAAGGGGTATGCTAAAGGGCTAGATGTAGGTCTTTTCAAAATTCTCAAAATTGTGAGATATTTTCAGACCTCATTCCTGCCGAATGATAGACTTTCCCTGCATGTTCTTGCGCCTCCAGTTTCCAAAACGACACAATTCCAATAATTGCGTGAAACTGATTAGATAGTATGAATTCTTCTCCAGGAACAGGATCCACCCGCTACCGGTGCCGTGTCCTTAAATACCCCTATTCCGCTTACTTTGCTTGCGCCTCTGGCTTGCATTTCCTCCTTCGCCATTGGTAACTGAGAGCGGGTAGACTACACATGGCAAAAGCCGGGAAGATGATTAGTCGAGGTTTTTGGCGATGTCCCAAATAAACGTGATTCGTCTTCTTTTCTTGCCGTTAGGCTGAATTGGTGCATGCTGACTGTCTGTGGACAGGAGTCAGATCCCTTCCCCCGCAATCTCGGTACGCCCGGTCCATATTATCGATAGCAAAGATTGGATGATTTTCCCTTATTAAGGAGTTAAGCCTTGCGGCTTGCATGCGCCTCGTCTGTCTTTGAAACATGTTTATACGCAGCCTCGCGCCGGCTCACCATTCATGTTCCCAATAGATAGGGGTTTCCTATTCACCCTCTTAAGGTTGGGAGAGGTTGGAAATAGTTTTAGGGGCTGAAATATTTAAGTGTGATGTTCTGGACCTGGTGTCGTTCGTTTCTTCAGGTCAGGCACAATTTTTACATTCCTTATATTTTTGCACATTCATTATGCGTTCGATTCTTAAGACAGTCCTTACCATCTGCTTCTCCCTCGTTCAATTGTCTTCCTCGGCCGCGCTGAGGAGGGATGGATCGAAATCTGGACATAGTCATCGTGGTCCCTGGTGGCCTCCTCACGGCCATGGGCATCACCATACCCATACACATAGCCACAGCGTGGCATCAACGGCAAGTCCGTTAACTTCGGAGATCGGCACAGGTGCTTCATCGACTTCTACCTCATTGCCAAGTTACATCACAATTCCTTCGTCGAGCACAGCTTCTACATCATTGTTGATTTCGTCCAATTCATCACTTCCGTATTCCTCATCCATTCTTATCCCTTCCACGACATCAAGCGTTGTGATCTCAACTCAAACTTCTACATCAAACTCAGCTCCAGCGGCTTCATCTACAACACTAAGTGTGGTTGTTTCGACCCTGAGCTCTCCTTCGGATTCGTCTACGACAGGAGCTACAACTGTTTTGAGCACCGAAACAGTCATACCTGTGCAGGCGACCAGCACCGCTTCCATATCTTCATCAGGGGACTCTGCAACTTCAACAAGCTCTTCCTCATCCAGTACAATATCATCAAACTCTATCTATTCGAATTCTATTCAGTCATTTTCTTCAGCCTCAAGCGCCCCACCTTCCAATACTCTACCCTCAAGCCAAACCTCGTCAATCTCCTCCTCATCGAGCACCCTTTCAACGACCCAGCCAACCTCAACTTCTATTGGAAATACCTGGCAGCCCTCCACCAGCACGACATGGCAGATCCAATTGTCTGAAGTCCTCACCGACACCAGTCTCCCCTACGACATCTTCGATCTCGACCTCTTCGACACTCCCGCATCCACAATCACCGCACTGCACGCCTCCTCCAAAAAGGTAATCTGTTACTTCAGTGCCGGCAGCTACGAGGATTGGCGCCCTGACGCATCCTCTTTCCTCGCAACAGACAAAGGAAGCGCCATGTCCGGCTGGCCAGGCGAATGGTGGATCGATACCAATTCTGCAAACGTGCGATCGATCATGAGCGCGAGGATTGCATTGGCTGCGAGTAAAGGATGTGATGGCCTGGATCCGGATAATGTTGATGGATACAACAACGCGAACGGTCTTGGCCTCACTGAAGCAGATGCTGTTGATTATCTCACTTTTTTGGCATCTGAAGCTCACTCTAATGGATTGTCGATTGGATTGAAGAATGCCGGGGAGATCGTGGGCAATGTGCTGGACATTATGGAGTGGCAAGTCAATGAGTCATGCCTAGAGTACGATGAGTGTGATCTGTTTAGGCCGTTTGTAGATGCTGGGAAGCCGGTATTTCATATTGAGTATCCGAGTGACGCGCCGGATGTGAGTGCGAGTGTGGAGGCTACGAACTGTGATGCAAGTTCAACGAGCGGGTTCTCGACGTTGTTAAAGACGACGGATTTGAGTGCTTGGGTGGATGCTTGTTGATTTTGGGTATAGGGGGAAGGGGGTTATCTGTGGGAAGGATTGAAGGAAAATTTATTAAAAGGAGGAAAAGTCTTTTCGTAGCATTATTAAGATTTTGTATATATTCAATTCGATTTGGGTTGTTTCAAGTATAGTGCAATTTGTCGGACTCATCCACTCGCTACGTCGAGTGGCAGGGAGCAGGCGGAACTGCGTCTCGACCAACCCTAATCGGCGACGACGCCGGCGGCATGGATGGTATTGGTGACCTATGCTGTATTGGATGGCTCTGACTAGACTGAGTAGAGGCTTGATTGTTGGGCGCAAATTGTATACCGGAGAACTTCATTCTCTGAATCCCTACCTGACCCCAAAATTCCGAACAGCAATGTCGATGTTGAGAAAAGGCAAACGGTAAGATATACCCATCCATATTTCGAGATTGTCCTTGACTGATCCGCTAGCTCCGAGGCATGGAAGTTGAATATTCCAGTTGAAAAGACTGCTAAGACGAAGGTAGCAGGAAGGAAGACTAGCGTCACGACGGCAATTGTCTTCATGGAGTCTGCGTCCTGTTTGTTAATTCGGTTGTAGAGCACAGCCGTCAAGCTTTGGACATTGGCCCGGACCATTTTCGTGTGTCGGAGATAAAGCTCTTGTTGTGGTGGTCATGTGACCTCGCCTGCCTAGTGCGCCCGCCCTGTAGCTAGATCTCTTAGAGCCTCCCCTCCTTCTTTCCTCTTCTCTCTTTAGACGTACTAATACAGCAGACCACTGCATTATCACTCTTCTTGTGTCGCCTTTGCCAGGGACCCTGTTTGTGACCGTAGTGGCTTACATTATAGCTCTGCTCGAGCGATAGTACTATGGGTTTCTTCCCTCTGTTCAGACATGTTCAACTTCTCTGCTCGAGACTGGTCTGATGCAAACGTCACCTCGATCTCCTTACACACTCCCATGAGTCTTTGGAGAGACTTCGCTTGCTCCAAGATTGTCGACGCACACAAACCGGTATCCGCCACCTTTTGGCAAGCCCAGCTAGATCAGCATTCAAAATGTCAAAGTCCCAATCAACATCAGCATCCGCCTTTCTTGAGGACCTTTCCATCTCTCGTAACGCCAAGTCGAGATTCCATGTCATAGAGTTCCACGCGTCGTCGCACGAACTCGTGTGCACGAGATTGCATCAACTCATGAACAGCATTGGGGACCAGCAGCGGATGGCGAGTCAGTGCGTCACATTTGCCTTGGAATAGTTCCGAACTTCTGCAACCGGCAGCTAGGTCTCCTTAAGAATATCCGTACTTTTCACAAACAGGATTCATTTGCAGGTCCTTTCTTTGATGTTGTACCTGAGCATGCAGAAAAAGGAATCGTTCTCTGAGATTGCCAAGCGACTTCAATATGACTTGGCTGACTGTCAGAGACAGGAAAGTCGAATCGATGCTCGGACAGCGATGTTTTGGCAACAAGTCTCTGCTGGATGGTGTCGGAGAATTCAAGGTCTCTACAAAGATTGTAAAACGTCGATTTCGAAACAGTAAATAGTGAAGCGATCTGGCCGGAGCCCGAAGTAATATACAGCTCCACATTCGAGGAGTGCGACCATTTTGAGAAAGTCCCAGGGATTGTGCTCCAAGAGGCAACTGAGTTAAAGCGGTCAAGCTGGAGACCCAATGAACGAAGCAGAGAAGATAAATTGCTCTGTAAAAGAATTGTGCTAAAGGCTGCTCTGTTCACTGTGTCTCCTCTGTCTGTTGTCGAAGAACAGAATCGGTGTGGCTTGCGGCGAGGATGGCTGGTAGGAGTCCATGAAGATCTGAGGCTACAAGATGTATAATGTAATTGATGTGCTATTTATTGGATAGGGAATGGCCAGTTATTACTAGCTTCGCCAACGAAACGCCATTCACCGCCATCATATGCACCGCTGTGCATGATTCAGTTGCTATTGGCCTATAAGGCCCCTAACTGCCTAAAGAAATGAGTATCCTGGGAACGAATGCCGTGACGGTTTTATATAAGAGGTTTTTCTCAATAGTAAGCTTCGAAACCGGCTTCTCCCAAACATTCTCTTATAAAAAATTTGGCCCTATTTTCGGAAGTCATCCTTACACATAGCTTTGCCGTTTTTAGCAAGGCGCATTGCAGAGGTGTTGTTCGGCTTACTGCGTGTCGCTTCAGCCTCTAACGGGGTGCTTTGCGTTACACAACGTTCAGCCTATTTCCACACCATTTCCATGACATTCCACGATACAAATAGCATTGCACAAGTATTTCTCATTTACGCATTCTCCAAGTCAACCTTTTACTTCGTACAGTCATACCTTTGATGTTTCTACTTCACTCGCCACCAGGAACAGACTTTCCAAATCGATGGTCCCCAACTGGACAGGATATTTTCCTTATGGATGGAACGAGGCAAGCCAGACGATTTCGGTCGGTCTTGAGTCAGCAAAGAATAACCTAGCCATGGCTATTGTTATCGCCTTGGGAACAGGCGGTTTAGCTATAGTTGCTATGCCAGCAGTTGTCGCTACGCCAGTAATCGGCGTCCTTCATTGGGCTGGATTTGGGGCAGGTGGAATTATTAGTGGTTTGTGGCATCTATAAGAACGATTTCTTCCTGAAAAGTGTACTGATCAGCTCGTGGTAGGTACTACAGCCGCTTCAGCTCAGGCTACAATCGGCGTTGTAGTTGCGCCGGGTTTGTTCGCAACTCTGACAAGTGCTGGGGCGGGAGGATATGGTATTGCTGCTATTAGTGGAGCAGCTCAGTGGGTTGGAGGCACGATGTTAGGATTAGCGGCGGCTACTGGTACCTGGATGAAAGTAAACCAATGAACCGCTCTTGTGGATGGTGTCGGATATTTCGTTACTAAAACGGTATTTTTACCCCTTATTTTAGTGCCACG